>BQMF02000475.1:0-306495 GCA_027922465.2 Turritopsis dohrnii | reverse complement strand
AGAACAAAATCTGAAAGATCAAAATTACAATCCGAAAAAGTTAAAAGAAATAATGAACAATTAGATACCATCAAAGTTGAAATGAAAAACGACAAACACCAAAGTAGAACTTTAGAAGCAAATCTTGAGAAAGGTGCATCAAGTTGGCTTTCAACTTTACCAATAAAACAGTATGGTTTTTCACTTGACAAGCAATCATTTTGGGATGTGATATACAATCGACGCTCGTTATCTCGAATACTCGCTATCTCGAACTTTCGCTGTCTCGAACTTTTTCGTCGGTCCCTTGAACTTTTCAATCAACTCTAGGCTAAAATACGTTCGTTATCTCGAACTCCGTTATCTCGAACTTTCACTATCTCGAACCAATTATTTGGTCCCTTGAATTGTTTTTCACTCGTTATCTCGAACTTTTGTTCGAATTGTTGGCGTTGATGAAAATGTCATTACAACTGACAACCCACAAACTGATGAGGAGATTCTGGAATCAATTAGGTCAGATAAAGATGAAGAAGACATCGACACAGAGATAGTGGAAATATTTGATGAACCAATCGACAAACCAACTAAAGCTGAAATTGGAAATGCGCTGGAGACCCTGCAAAACGTATGTCTGTTCAATGCAAGTGGGGATGATATGCGTCAGCTGTTACAACGCTTCGAATCTTTGTTTGTAAAAGATGAATTAAATGCCAAAAAACAAACTAGTATTTTAAATATATTTTGAGAAAAAGTGATGTATAAGAAAAAGTGATGTATACATGGATTTATAAAACTACGATCTCGATAAATGTGAATGCTTCAAATTAATTTCCTTTCCCTTGTTTGTCGTTGAAAAAAATCTCTCTGGGTTATTAATAGCGTGACCTTAAAAATTGATTTTGATTTTTTTCTCGATTTCAAAACTTTCACTATCTCGAACTTTCACATCACTTGCATCCGTTATCTCGAACACTCGGTATCTCGAACATTCGCTATGTCGAACTTTTTCGTCGGTCCGTGAGAGTTCGAGATAACGAGCGTCGACTGTATATTCGCTATAACATACCACTCAAACGATTACCATCAAATTGTGTATGTAGTGCTTCATTTAGTGTAGACCACGCCCTCGTGTCCAAAGGAGGATTTATTATTTGCAGAATCTGATGATCTAAATTTTATTGCAAACGAATGCAGAATCAAGTGAATCACTTCATATCCTGGTCTACTTGTTGAAAGTTTTTTATTGTGATTGGGAAGGAAATTTTGTATATTGATGCAACGCAGTGGACGGTGGCCTGCGTAAAAATGAAATTCCTGTTTCATTTGGGTCTCAATGGAATGGCTTCACACTGACGTCGCGCAAAAGATAAAAATAATTTCTCTCACAGCTCACCTACCATTTTGCGTGACAGACAAACAAACAGACAGACAGAAAGAGAGTCGGCCAAGGCGGCGTCGCTCACAGCCCATGTTCAGCCTGCGTTATGTCACCTCCCAAAGAGTTCAAGAAAAATGGAATTAAGGAATTGACAATAGAAAGTGTTACCATCTTGTAGAGCTCGAAATTCTGAGCAATAAAATGGGTAGGATCATATGTCTATGATGATGACGCACCGTTTCGGAGATATCGTCGATCAAAAGTTTTGATGACGTCATAGAGTCAATACAATGGTTTCACACTGACGTCGCACAAAATGCAATACAATAATTACTCTCACATCTTAAACTACCATTTTGCGTGACAGACAGACAAACAGACGGAGAATCGGGTATTAATATATAGACTAGCCGCCAAGGCGGCGTCGCACGCCGCCCATATTCAGCCTGCGTTGAGTTCACGAAAAATGAAATTAAGGAATTGGCAATGGTAAGTGTGCCCATGTTGTAGAGCTCGAAAAACTGATCAAAGAAATGTATGGGATCGTTACAAAGATATCACCTTTCAAAGATTTTGATGACGTCACAGACCGGCCCCCCCAAAAAAATTAGACCTCATTGCCTGCATCGCGAACCCAAAAAACGTTAGTATAGAAGTTGACGTATAATGGACGGGTTGTTTGACCCTGGGAAAATTGTCGCGTTGTTTGTGTGGTGTTTGTATGATAACACACACACACGCCACGCACGGACACACAGTACAACCAAGTCATATATAGAAAATGCCACCCAGACCAAGTGTAGCTGCTGTAATCAATCAATCAATCAATCAATTTTGACGCTCTATCCTCCTAAAGACGGAGAGTGTGTGCAGATGATAAACAAAGATGATAAGATTATGTGCGGACGATGGAATGTGATAAAATCTGTGTGGAGGCACTAAGTAATCTGCTCTGCTAACCACCATGTACAGTATTTAGTCATCGTGGTTTTGTTATCTTATCAGATCATCAAACAAATACTCTTTTCACATAAGAACAACTATATAAATGAGTCTCAATACCCTTATAAGAAGAAAACCAAAATTTTGAACCTCGGATATTCTTTTCACACATTCTTATTCACTGGAATCCTAGAAATAATTGACCTGCAGAAACTGAAAGGAATATTTAAATGGAAGTTAATGATTGTCGTTTTTTTATTAAATAACAAAGAAGTATATTAGATATGCCGTGCAAAAGATTTTTTTACGTGTTATAATTTCGGAAAGGATGTGTGCAAATCCCCCGTGTCGAAAATAGGTGAAGAACAATTAAATCGCCGAATCATTAAGTCTTTAAATCATCATCTTCAACAGAAATCATACCCATTTTGAAGAGCGTGGATAACCTAGCCAAAAAATGTGGGATTGTTTCGCTACAACCAACCGTTACTGAGATAAAGAAAAACTTGTCCGTAAATTCAAAAGAAATGTATCACTCCCTCAAAAAAGTGTTATTATAATAAGCAAAAGATTTTGTCTGTCCTCAACTTCCACATAGTCTTAACTTTGATCGTTATAAACTATTCTATAATTAAAAGTTGTTTTTTTTCTTAGATGAACACCGAGCCTGAGCTATATTCTTTCAATTTTTGCTTCCATATACTTCCATCTACGGAAGCCCATTAGGGCCATTCAAATTATTTCGTCAAAAGTTGTTATTTTACTCATAGTATTTTGAGAAAATGGGAAACGCCGATATATTATTCAAATTATTAACCAAGCGTTTGCAGTTGACAACATTTCTTATTTTCCCCAAATAATTTCAATCAAACAACAAAGCATCTGTCATGGACGATACGTCCATGCTCCAAATAAGTTAAATAACTTGTGGTTTTACAAGTTTTCACATTTTTTATGATTTTTTTATTTTTTTTGAAAAATGTGCTTCCGTGTACTTCCCACTACTCCTATTAATAGTTTTTTCTGATTTCCTTTGGGATGTTCAAGTACAACGTATTGTAAGCTGGATAAATAAAATTCTGTTTGCGGATGATATTGACTATTCAGTTTTTGCTCAGATTTGTTTGGTTTCTATCTGACAGATTCAATTCAGAAAAAAAATTCAAATCAATTATTCAATATCTATACTTCACAAATATTTAACATGTTTCACAGAACGATAATAATAAACCGAAGAAAATTTGTCGAATCTTAAATGAATGGATTGAAATCTATTGAATGGATGTGATGAGACGTTAATGTGATGGAAAGGACTCTTACCCTAGTGTTTCTCCTTTCGACATGTGTTGTGAAGTAGAACTGGTTTGTGTAAATCACTCACAGGCAGATGTGAAACAATCAACAAGCTGGTCAGCTTGGAAGGTGATTTTACCTCACCGGATTGTTCCCTGTTTACTTGGGTCCCATGGAATTCATCAGACAATTGTGTTGTGGTGTACATGGAGACAATGAAATACCTGCTATCAAGGAGTTTAACAAAATTCATCGTTTAAAGTAGGATATATATTCTATGACACATGCGGATCAAAACAACTCGATTATAAACACAAGGTTAAGTGTGGATCTGTTACTGAGCGATCCTTTTGCCAGTTCAACGGAAACCAAGAATTTTTGTTGTGAGTATCAAGATCCTATCCACCGACAAGTCGGAGTTGTCGGAGCAGCATCTTCGACAACCTCCGCTCGTATCTATAAAGTTTTATCATCACAAGAACTTCCCATGATTAGCTATGTCTCAACTAACTCTCAGTTAAGTGATAAAACAATTTATCCAAATTTTATGAGGACGATTCCAAGCGACACATACCAAGTCAACGTCATTTTGGGACTTATTCGTCAGTTTAATTGGTCATACGTCTCAGTTGTGGCATCTGACGATGATTATGGAAGAGGTGGAGCTAACCTCTTTTACGAATTAGCCAAACATCAAAACATTTGCATCGGTATAAGTGCGTTTTTACGAACTCAAGACGAAATCGAAAGCCTGGTCATGCAATTGAAGCACAGAAAAAATGCTAACGTCATCATGTTGTGGATGTATTCAGGCCTAGCAGAGGACTTGTTAAAACATGCTCAAAAATCAAAACTATATCATCGCACCTGGATTTTTCCGGATACATTATCTGGGTCGGGGAAGAGGCTTTCTTATATTGATAAAAAGGTTTTACAGGGGGGGTTTGGGACAGTACCTTACTACCCTGAGCATATAGGATTCATAAACAGTTTTTGGAACATGAAAATTACAGATCTGAATTCACATAAATGGTGGAAGATGTTTTCCGAGAATTACAAAATAATTGCCACTGGAAATATGACATTGAGCTCCATAGCAAATTATTCCATCACACCTTACAGTGGGTTCGTCTATACTGCTGTGTCAGCATATCTTGTGGCCTTAAAGAATTATGTAAACAAAGAATGTACAAATGTTAGCGAGTGTTCGTTTGACAATCAAGCAAAACGTCGATTGTTCTTTCACGGGTATCTAAAAAACGTTTCCTTTGAAGGGCTGTTAGGTGAAAATTTTCAATTTGATCAAAACGGTGATGTTAGTTCATCAAGATATCACATCGTCAACATAAAGTACACCAAAGACCAATTCACATTGCAAAATATTGGGAAATGGAGCCAGCAAAAGAACATCTCCATTGATGATTGGTCAAAAATAACTTGGGCAGGAGAGGCAATGCCGAAATCCCGTTGTTCAGAGGCTTGTTTGGCAGGATTCCACCCATCCTCATCTTCAAGCAAATGTTGCTGGAGCTGCGTACCATGTGATGGAGGGCACGTAAAACCGACAGCTGGCCAGTATCCATGTACACGTTGCGATCCGCAGATGGTCTCAAACCCAGCACGAACTAAGTGCATCAGACTGAAAACAAAAGTTCGTGTGTTTCATTCCGCAGATAGCTACATCATACTAGTCTGCTTGTTTATAGGAGTTTCAATGACCTTATTTTGTCTATGCAGTTTCATAAAGTTTCGTCGCACTTTATTCATCAAATCTTCAAATTACAAGTTCTCCTTACTGCAACAGACATTACATTTAGTGCAATTTTTGTTAATGCCGCTCTATTATCTCCAAACTTCTGAGATAACATGTGCAATTCATCTGTACGTTCTAAGTTACGTTCAAGTGTTGATATTCTCCATCATATTGATAAAAACAGAATTGTTAGTGCGAATTTTTCAGGCGAAGCTGAAAATAAGAAGACGTGAAGCACGAATGACAGCAACGCTACAAGTTTTTATTGTCGCAGCAAATTCTGCCATATTTATTATCATTCAATACCTGTTATATGAATGGACACCGATCGGAGTGACGACGACAATCAACTATGAAGCTCAACTAAGCGAGAGTGAGTGTAGAATGCCGATCCATTTCAGTTTCACTGCAGGGTATTTGTTCCTTCTGGCTGTTATATGTGGAATTCAAGCCTTCCGTACGAGAAAGTTGCCTGCAATTTTCAGAGAGTCTACTTTAATCATGTATGGGGTTTTAGTGTCAGCTTTAAGCGTTTCAGTAGGATTAGTCTTGATTGCAAATGCTCATGATGCTGATCAAAAGTTTTTCATTGTCTTCTTCATTTTTTTCTCGATGAACTTTTTTCTATTCCTGATAATATTTGGATATAAACTAATGGCCGTTTGGTGCTTCGCTTGTGGCATCAAAAAGACCGAGTCATTACCTCGAACGAAAACTGTAAAGGATATGATGTTTAATTCCTCGAAGAATTCCAAGTGAAGAACTGTGAAAAGTTAGTTTGATCCATGTTCCATAAAAGTTAATCAAGCTGTTATTTTATTTGCACGGCAAATATGTTTTTGCATGGAAATTTTGCTTTTTGCTTACTTTCAAGATCTCTTCTTCCAGGTAACTCTCAATCACGAATATTCCTTTTTCTTAACTTTTACACAACGATAAAAAAATTCAAAATCAAGTGACAAAAGAATCTAAAAGCCATTATTCAAGTTGGATTTGAAATGACGTGATTGTTGGCAGGTTTTTGTTCGCTACCAAACTGCCCTGTTGAAAGCGGAAAATCACAGACTTTGTTTAAAATTCCTGAAATAGCGTCTGAAGCACGCATCATTTCCTAACAACGCGCGTTTTGATGAAAGATCGATTCAAAATTTCCAGATGCGCCTTTTACGAAATACAACGCAAACTTGAATTTGAAATCAGCACCTTCCAATTGTGCTTTGTGTACATTTTTATGAAAACTGGAGAACTTTCATAATTTGCGTCAAAATTCGCGAAAATTGTTACTCGCGAACGTTTGTACGGCCTAACGGAGTTGGGAGTATAAATTTTGAGTTTTGAGCGACTTTTTTGTGTGAAATAACTGAATCACGATGTGAACCAACTAATGGTCGATCAAATGTTGTGTGAATCTACGGTTGAATATCTACCTTATCGGCCCTTTTTACGCCGGCCCTAATGTGGCGTTAATTTTGGTGCGCGGCGTTAAAAGGGCCGGCGTAAAAAGGGCCAAAAAATGGAAATTTTTCAAAAAATCGGCGTTATTTTTTAAAGTTGAAATTTGGATTTGAAAAACTGAAACAAACTTTAGATGTGAAAGAACTCTTTGGAGACAATGAAGAGTCAAATGAAGGGGAAGTTGAAGCAGAAATAGAGGTAGAATCAGATGACGATGAGGGAATTAGAGAAAATAATGAAGCATTAATGAAAAAGAGGACGAAATAGCTATAATAGATTAAGTCTTACGATGTATTAGATGATATATATTAGAAGACATTTGTAGTATAAGTTAAAATTTGAACAGAAAAAGTGAAAAATAGTGCTTAAAATTTTTTTTTTCTTTTTTACTTTTGAGGCGTAAATAACGGCCCTAAGTGGCGTTAAGGCAAAATCTTGGGGTGGCGGAATAAGGGCCGGCGTAAAAAGGGCCGGCGTTAAATTAGGGCCGGCGTAAAAAGGGCCGATAAGGTATATCGATAATTCATGAAGAGACAGCCACTGTGCGAATTGACTACAAGCGAATCAAATACCGCAACAATGCTTTGTCAAATTTCATTTCGTTTCTATGTTAAGACAGAAATTCGAGGTCTCCTTTGTTTTACCGACATTGCAACTGAAATTCGAGAGCTTCTAACATTCCTTTTGAAAGCTATTTTTGTCTGGAAAATAATAACAATAATAATAATCATTCATTTCATAATGTACACGGTTCTTAAGATATACATAAAAATTGTTGAAGATGGGCGTTGTTGAAGATGGGCGTTGTTGAAGATGGGCGTTTAAATTATAAACAGTAAAAACTTGGTTATTGCAGAATCTAAATAAAACTTTTTTCCGTGTTAAATTTATCATAATTCGTTTCTTTTCGTAAAGTCACTGGGTAACTCTTTGAAGCATTTAGGAGTGTCATCTGTGTAGGAGAGTTCATTTGAAGCGGCTCTCCTACTCCTCGTTTATGATAATGGTAAGTACTCAGCCCAGTCCAGTTTGTGCAGCGATGGTGTAGTGGTTAGTACGTTTGAGTGCGACCGCTGTTCTAGTCCAGTCATGTCGTGTCTCAATACACTACTCCGATGCGCTTTAAAAGCAGCGTATCAGCCCATTAGGAGCCATCGACTGACTGCACACTGGCCTTCGGGCAAGTTAGAGCATTGCTATACGTATCTTTGGCGTTAAGTCAACTAATAGTTGCAAGTCGGCGGGCGGAAGAACAAACCATTACGGATGGAAGCCCAAGGACTAAAAACTCCCGTTACTTACTTACTTACTCAGCTCAGTCTTCCAAATGTAGAGCTTTAAACGCCAAATTGCTTGTGGTCCACTTTATACGCTCTTCGATAGGAAGCTAGTCAAGATGCGTAAAGTAAATTGGTTTGCAGTATCGGTTTAAAACATAGCCAGCCAAAACGTTAAAGTGTTTTTGAAGTCTCATGACAGTGTAACTGGGTGCTAAACTACCTTCTCAATCTAGAGAGAATCAATGACTCAACTATTTTGTTTTTCTGAAATGGAATGAAGTTAGCCTCTTTATAAGTTTAAATGTTCTCAAGGTACTGTAACAGGATTTGATATCATTGATGTGTTCTTGCCATGTTCTTAATCTTTCCATGTTGTTAATAGACCTTTCTCGAATTTCATTTTAAACACTGAACTGTGACTGAGTTTCATATCTAACCTCGTTTTTATGCGATTCATTGTTCCACTTATGTCATTACTTTACAGCTTAATGATAGTCTCTATTATTCTCAAATCCCATTCCAATAATTATGAACAGTTTGAATATTAAAAGCGAGGTTAGACACGACAACTCGGCCACAATGCATCGTTTAAACAGAAATTCGAGAAAGGTCTATTTTCACTGTTTTCTCTCTCAATACCTGATGAGCATGATCGTAAGGTGTCAGGTTTGCTTAATTGATGACGTTTACTCGTTTGTTTGGTCGAAAATAGCATTGTCTTGGTTTTGTGGTAATTGAAAACGAGTCTATTTGTGGAGTTGGTTTACCTCGCATTCAATCTCTTCAGCAAATGTTTTGATTTTTTTTCATTTTGCATGTTTTGTATGGTGTTGTGTCATCAGCGAATTGCAAGATTTCGCAAATTTTCTTCCTGCGAAAAGTTCTTCCTGTTAGGGCATTACAGGGCAAAGGATGCTTCCTGTGATCTCAGCAATTGTAACTTCGCTAATAAGCTTTTTGAATATCATCTCTTAGTTTTAATAAGAGTGTTACACTAATGGCCATTTTGATATACAGATTGTGTGGACTTGTAAAGATCCTGATAATCGATGAATTCAATTATTTGCCTCGATTACTTAGTAATTATCTTCTTTTCCCAAAAGTCATTCATGGACGATAAAGAAAGATCTTAAGATTAAAAACCAGGTTTCGTGTTGAAACTGAAAGTCGAGCATGGCGTATTTGGACGATAAAATATATCGATATGAAACTATCATACGCTCGTGTGTCGTTCTTGTATCGTGTTATGACTATAGTTTATTTTCCATCCGTTTTACGCGCATTCAAAACCGCAATCAAAAACATTTTGACGTCACGCACAAAAATCAACAAAAATAAAATTGGTCAAATGTATTATTCAATCAAATTTCGGTCAGTGTTATTTACAAGAGAGGTTTAGCAAAAAATAAATAGAAATACAAAAAATACATCGACCAAATAAAATTTTCCCATATCAATCCATTTCGGAATGATTCAATCACCGTCTTTATATTTGGAGAAGTTCTTTGAAATATTTGGTAGCCTGTGTAATTTATACAATAGTAAAAGTAGAAATTCGTCATCCTACTGAAAATAAAAGGATGAAGAGACTGGAGACTAACAAATAAAGCCTCATGAAATTGCAGATTAAGATTCCATGTTAAACAATAAAATCACAGTAAAACATTTCTCTTCAAATTAAAAACTACCAACGTTGCTTAGCAACCACAAGCCTCCGAAAGATTAGAATGGTTGATACTTGAGTAATAAAAAATCAACAGAATAACGATGAGTCAGCTCTAAATCAAATATGTCAAATATCTTCCCCTTGAAACAGCAAATTCGACTTTGATGTTTCAACATTGTTTGGTCAGCTTCCAAGAGCTTCCATGCAGTGATCATCATGTGTGTCTGAAGAATTTTAGTTCTTCTTCAGACAGTTTCAACAGTAGCAACCAACGCTGCAGTTGATCTTTCACTGTCTGTATCTGACACATTTGAAGCTAAAAATAAAAAAAGTAGTAAGAAAATATTCAACACCAAATTCAACAAATTAAAAAAAAAGAGAATAAAAACTGCTCACATGAAACTGATAAATTTTCATTTGGGCTAGCTTCAGTCCATGCATGTATTGTTGAGACACCAGGCTGATATACATCAATAGAAGAAGGTTCTATTCCAGATACATTTCTTGACATTATTTCATCAAGACCTCGTGCCGCAGAATCATAACTGGATAGATTTATATTTTCTGGTAGTTCCTAAAACAAAATGAGTTTTATTAACACTTTGTAAACAATGGAGAAAATTAAGAAAGAAAGCAAGAAAGAAAACAAACAAAATGACTAACCACACCAAGCGACTTCAAGATGTTACTCTTGCACATAGGGCATGTACGATGATTGAGTAACCATGGATCAATGCAACACTTATGAAATTCATGTCTATAAACAACGTGTATGACATAATACTTAAAATGTTACCTTAAGGAAAGAAATTGTTTGTGGAATATATTTTTGCGGATAAATAACCCAAAAATGCCATATTTTGCGGAAGAAATTTTTGCGGATGACGACCTCAAGAGATTTTGCAGAATCAATTTTTGCGGATGCAAGAAATTTAGTAAAATCGAAAGTCGGGAAACACCTAATTTAGTACCTGGGTATATACAAACTTCAGTTGGAAAGAGCAGATTTATGGAATAACATCTGTTTTTCATCAGTTTATTTAAAAAAATTATATTATCAAAAATTTCAAAAATTTTGCGGAATTTATTTTTGCGGATGACCAATATTTATAGCGAAATCCGCAAAAATAAATTCCGCAAAAAAAGTTCCGTACGAATTTCTTCTGCAAACAATTTCTTCCCTTAAGGTAGTTCTGACAATCACATCTATCTATTGATGATTATCCTAAAAACACTACTTGTGTTATTCCTTCTAATCTTGAGCAATGTCTATGTGATGTGTGTGGTTACTATATACTTACTTGCAAGGTAGTACACGAAGTGTTTCGCCATCTTTATAACATTCTAAACAGATTGCACATGAATCTTCTTCCTGAAACATCATAATAAGAAAAAATCATAAATAAGTAATGATCAAAGAACACAAAACTCAAGGTTTGAAAAGATGTTTGGTTACCTCATCTTTAGTTCCACTTTGAAATGAGATTGTTTTCAATTTCGATATAGCTTTTTTCGCAGCACTTAGCAACTGTTTCTAGAAGTAAATAAAGATGCTCAATAAATAGGTCCAACAACAATATCACATAAAATCACGAAAGAGACAGTTGATCTAAATTCAAGTCCCCCCAACGTAACAATTAGTGGTTAATAAAATGAAAACAATGACTTATGGTATAATAGAGGGGAGCAAGACTTTATCCTCTAGCATGTCAGTCTCAATTGTTTCAGCTTTCATTCAGATATTTTATTTGATCTACTTTTCTACCAAAAAGATAAGATCTCCAGTGAAAAGAACATCTTTTACATTCCAACAAATACTGCCTTGTACAACCTCATACAACACTTCATATTTTTTTAATTCAATCCCAACTACCTTCGTTTAGTTCACCAAGCTCTGGTTCATTTCACTAATTCAAACAAATATGATATATATATACAACAACAAAACTTTTGATTAACAATACAAAAAGTTTTTTCCAGTCCAGAACATAATTAACTGATTCAGTTGCTTTTTTCATTAAACGTTGCTGTTCCATTGTTTTCTTAACTATTCAAAGCTTCATCAACAAACAAGATATACATGAGAAATTCAAAATTCTTACTTCTTTGCGATCATTTCGATAAATATGACGAAATCGTTGAACATAATAGAACACCAACCAAGCCAATGATATGCACATCAACAGGATAAATGATACCAAAACAAATAATACAGATGTACGGCTGACCTGCCATTTTCTGTCTATATAATGAGTACCAACTGCAATGTTACATGTCACAGTGCGATGATCTCTTAATATTTCAATTAATTCTGTTGCAATATGTTGTGGTATTACCACTGAAATCATAGATGGGGATTCATCATCCAAAAGAACAGCCTCTTTTTTATCTGGCTGATTATTATATATGATGACAGCAGTGACATTACTGTCTTGAGCTATTTTTATTTGGTCTTTAATAGAACAGTTTGTGACCATTGGAATTAACGGAATCCAATAATTTTTCTCCTTCCGAGCAGGTAGCTTTTTCAAAGGTTTACACCATGTTTCATCCTTTCCATAATACAAAATGCCACTTGCTTTCGCTTTGGGGCTTTGCTTGCCAAATTTCCCAGTGAAAGACTTTTCATTTCTATCTTCATGATCTGGTGGGGCATTATTGTATACGATAGTAAGATCAGCTTGAGTATATATACTTTTCTCCTCGTAGCTAGTAACGTATCCAATATGGAAACAAATGATCAGAAATGTGACATTCAAAAAAGAACGTTTACCCATTTTCAAGAAACAGTCTTTTCTTCCTTAACAATTTTGTTCGAGCAGTATAAAAATTGTAAAATATTTTGTTTTCCAATTCTTGCTATTTCTTTCCTGTGCATCAAAAAAGTAAAATATGCGTACGAACATAGATGATTTACTCATTTCATTGGTGAAATCTTTACTAACACGACGACTTTAGTACTGTCTGTAAGTCCGTAATGAATAGATAACTAGACTGTACACCAAAACGTTCAAGTCTGTTGTGTTCATGGATGGTGTGTTCAGTTCAATTGTATATGTACAGTAGACTCCTCGAACTCGCAAGGGACCAGAGAAAAAGTTCGACATAGAGAAAGTTCGAGATAGACAAAAGTTGGCCAAAAATGATTTTTTTCGAAAATAAAGTACGAAAATTTAATTTTCAGTATATCAGGGGTTCGTAATCACAGACTCGAACCTTTTTGGAACGCGATGCTGTTTGTTGGCTGTTCCAAACTTTTGATAATTTTAGCTTTGTTCTTCATCCACGTGGAAATTGTATTTTTTGGGATTCCGTATCTCTCTGAAGCCTTCTGCTGTTTCATCCCTTTTTCGATTTCCCGAATAATGTTGCATTTTTGAAGTAAAGAGTGATTAACAAGTTTCCTTTTTGCACTTTTTACAGCTAACATCTTCGCTTCTCGTTCACCTCAAGACTGCATAAAAAGGATTTTGTAAACAACGAGAAACACGAGAAACAATCTTTTGCTTGAATTCGAATTCGACCTTCGAAAAAATTCGTTCGAAAGTAGAACATTTTTATTCGATTTTCAGTGTAAAAAGGTGTTTTTGTGTGAAAAAGTTCGAGATAGAGAGATAAATTGTCTGACGGGACCAAGATCTTGGTTTGAGATAGAGAGAAGTTCGAGATAGAGAGAGTGTACTGTAATTTGCGTCGGTTGATGCGGGGTGTGGGTAGCGCACGCACGGAATGTGACTAGCATAATCGTGCTGTTTGTCACACATTCTTTCACATTTTCAATCGCGCGTTTTAATCTATACCACGTTTGTTTCACGGCGGACATTTAAGTTTGCGGACGCGCTAAGGTGCTTCCGTGAAATTTGGTTAAAATCCAATATGGCGGTTAAAGTGGCGCAAATTTTTACCGGGCGCGTGGAGAGGATGCTTCTACTTTCGTGGCATAATTTATGCGTATTTTTACTGAAATATTCGTTTCCAGGCTTTTATAATAAAGCATGGTCATGGAACTTCTTTGATGTTTGTTTACATTTGGACGCAATGTTGGGAAAAAGTAGAAAATGCATCAAATATGTGATATTGATGGAATCCTGAAGGGGTTAGAGGCAAATTGGAATTTTAAAGACATCTAAAGTTTTCCCAGTGTCAAATAAAATGGAAAAGGGCAGAGCACATACAGGAGAAGAAACCACAAAAAACCGCATTGACCTGTATTTTTTCTTTTAAAAGTTATTTCCCTTCAAACACCAGGAAGGTTTTGGAATGTGCCACGGACAAAAAAATTGCAGAGTCTCTAAAACAGAGTAAATGAATCTGTCATCAAGACAAAAGTGTGCACACCAGTAAGTTTTCTACTTCATCCATCTAGTTTTCAGTTGTTTTTTTATATTTTAAGTCTTGGGGGAGCATCCCAATATAATGTCAACACGTGCTTCCAACTCTTGAAAGGTTTGCTTTTATACGAAAAAACATTGTTGATGGATGTTGTTAAATTCTGGGTGAATTGATTCCCTACCCTGTTCACCACACATTCCATACATTCTCCTTTCCAGTGTTGCAAATCTCACACCACATGGTCCTCCAACCTCTGTTCTTTTGGTTTGACAGAGTGTTAGCAAGACATTTTGATCGAAAATATCAAAATTAACAACAATAGTGTCCTTATAAAAAATTTCAATAACATATTTATATGTGAGTTATTCTCATTATTGTTTTAGATACGTGGCAAGACAAACTCCATTAACAAACCCATTTACAGCACAGAGTATTTCACACATTGCCAAACATGATTAGTCGAATCCTTTTGTTTTGGAAAATGAGTAACAGGAAATAAAAAGAATATTTATTTCAGTTTCATAATACATGTTTTTTTTTATAAGCATAACACTTATAAGCATATACAGGCTCAGATTTGCTGATTTTTAAAGCATAATAAGCATATAGCAAGCCTGAAATATATTGCTAAAGTAGTCTAAATATGCGGTCATTTTTTTCGATTTCCCAAAAAGAATTTACTCCATTGCTTGAATGTCTGAAAGAAGACAATTCCACTGTTTTTAACATTTTCCCGAGCTTTCGAATCGAATGTGCACTGTTTCCCAAACCTTAGCTCACCTTAGAAAAAGTAGAAAATTTAAGCATATCATAAGCATATGCTAAGCCTTGATTCATTGAGGTCTTAAGCATATACGAGCCTGACCAAGGGGCAGGACACTTGCTTATAAAAAAAACATGTATTCGTTGTAGGAATTTTATTCATTAAATCTGTGTTTAAGATTTATGTACGTGTTAGCCTGTCATTTTGTTCCTTGAATCTAGTTAAGGAAACATTTAAATTACACGTATTTTTTTCATTATAAAAGCCTAGTGAAAGACATTAGAACTAAAGCTTCTGAATTTTTCATGACTTTAGTAACTAAAAGTTTCTTGAAACTTGAAAACATGAAACCTGATGACATTAATTTTCTCTTAACACTTGCTCTTAACCTCATTTCTTACATGCACGTAATTCTTACGCATTCTTACGTATGCCCTTGAAATTGACACTCAAGTTATTTCATGGAAAGATATTTGTTTAATTACAAAATTCTTATAATTTATTTGATGTATAAAAAAAATCCAATACTGAAAGTTTCTAGTATTAAGCCTCTAGTTTCAAATAAACTGGTTTCTTATAAAAAAGAATATGTGTAACATGGTAATCTATATGCAATATATATGCCTTCTCTGTTTAAAGTATTAAGATATTCATTTTATTGCTTATAAATGACTGAGTATGTGCTTTGGTTGGTGTATAAAGTATATAAAATTTGGCCAGGATCAAATTAAATACCTGGCAATATTGTAAACAATCGCTATTCGCCAAATTAAATCCCCACCAAATTTTTTGTTTTTTGTTACTTGTTGCGGATACCTTAAGGGAAGAAATTGTTTGCGGAAGAAATTTGAACTTTTTTTGCGGAATTTGCTCAAATCCGCAAAAATTAACTCTGCAAAAATGAATAAATATTGGTCATCCGCAAAAATAAATTCTGCAAAATTTTCTAAATTTTTCATCCGCAAGGAAAAAAGTTGAGGTTATTGAACATCTAATAGTCCAGGAGCTAGGGGGGGTCAACTTCGATAGTCGAGGGGGCAAATTCTAACTGTTATCAGAGTGTAGGTATATAACTAACGTTTCAGAAAAATGATGTTTGCCATCCTGAAATTTCTTGTGGGTGTGTATTTTACAGACCAGAATAGAAAAAATCCATTTTTCAGTCTATAATTTTGGCTTCTCAATAATCACCAATAAAAACTAAACTAATCATTTTCCACACCTCAAATTTTCCAATAATGTACATTATAAAGCCAGGTTTTAGAAAATAAAAAGTTTGAACAAAATATCTTAATGAAAATGCTGATGTCAGCAAAAAGTCCTAATTTTTTAAATTTTTTTGCTTTGCTATACAGTTTAAAAAGCAACAACTTCGTCAAATCTTACAAAATACATGTGAAAATTTAGAATTATATTCACCAGGATGTTTATAATGTGTGTATTAAGTTTCTTTGATATTCATACATTACGTGTGTAGATATGAACGATAGAAGAAATGCGTCTGAAACAGGGTTTTTCAGGTGTTTTTCGTTATTTTTTATATATTTTTAAAATATTTTTTTTACGCCATTCATATAATATTTGCAGGTTAGTGAAGTATTAGAAAGTAAATTCTAACAGTATTAAAATGAAAATCTTTGTCATATCTTTTTCTATCATAGCAGCATGAAAATAGTTTGAGGCCAAACATTATATATACATTTAACTGAAATATCTGCAATCTCAACCTGAAACTATTGCATTGTTTAGTATTTTGAGAATATCAATGGAATGTCTTCAGAGTTTAGTGTGTAGACCATGTGTACACTATTGATACGGTATTAGTGTTTGCAGGAGATTTCTAAAGAGTAATAATTGCTATATTTTTAGATGATTAGAAAGATTCATGACAGTTAGAATAGTATAGTTATAGATATTATATTTAAATCTTCACTAATGGATGACAGTCCTGCCAAAAAGAAGCGAAGAAAAATAAAACAGAAAGCTGCTGGACCCAAAAAATGTTTAATTCATATAGATACTTCTGCTGATGATTCAACCTTATCAGCTTTTACTCAAGTCTCTTGGAGGGTAAGCATTGATTCTTATTTCTTATTTTAAGTTTATTTTAAGTTTAATATTGTTAAAGTACCTAAATTGTTGAAAAATGAAAAATTTTGTGAAGCTACTTTTGTGCCAATGACAACAATTTTTGTTTAAAGGTTGCAGTGAATGCATCTCAAATTAGAGATGATCATTTGTTGGATCAATATGGAAATATACCAGATCCCGAGGAGTTTGGAAAACATCGTACGTGCTACGCTCGTTATACAAATCCAAAAACGTTGAAAACATTTCCTTCAACTGAATGTGGTGATAGTGTGGATAGATCTTATGGAAGACATTCTATTGGATCCAGTAAGTTATATTTTTACATGTGTGCCACAATCAAAAAATACAAAAATAAAGAGTGAAATAACTTTAGGCTCGACAATCCTTGCGAAGCAAGAGTGTATTATATGCAGAAAAAGAAAAACAGCTACTAATGGAACTGGGTATGAAGGTTTGACAATATGTGTAACCACAGAATGTGCAACTGCTATTATAGCATATGCAAATAGATCAGATGATGCTTATGCGAAGACACAACTAATGAATTGCTTACCGGATATTGTCATGGCCAAAGAATTTCAATATCATCGTAGCTGCTACAGAGATATCACAAGAGTGAAAGATTTGCCATTGCCATTAGAAAACGAATGTCGTGAGAAGTGTTACAACTCATTGAAAGAATTTGTGGCTACAGAAATTATTGAGCATGGGAAAATCATACGGATGGCTGCTAATTGTGATGGAACCCTTCGAAGGACCCAGAAATCTAAGTTATTTCTGCATCTAAAGTCAACATTAAACGAAGTTGAAAGTGTCCCTGATAATTGCCCAAACATCTTTGATGGAATGGTTTTATTGCAAAAGCTTCCACCAACTTTAAAAACCTTTGGCCAAATCTCTGATTATCTTCTCAAGAAGCTATTACAAGGGTCGGCCAGGATAAGCTTTTTTGTGACTGATTTTTACCTCAATGATTCTGTGAAAAGTATGGAACGATATCGACGTTCAGCATCAGGATCAATGCGAATTAAAGTCAGCAGAAGAGACCAGGCTGTACCAAAACAATTTTCTAAATTCCTTCGCAATGCTGAAAACAAGCTTGACTTGCTGGATTTTCTTGTCAAAGACTGGACAACAAATGAACCACATTGTGATTTGTTGGAACAAAAGGAGCTCTATTTTACGATCCGTGACCAGGCGCTACGCATTTTTGCTAATCATGGTAGATTACGATGCTCTAATGTTCAAGAGATATCAAGTAAGCAAGAAGAAGCTGATACAAAAATGTTCCTCTGTGCCGCATTTGCAGCTAGTCTTGGTTTTCAGTCAGTGAATATTGTCACTGTGGACACAGATGTCGCTGTTCTGAGCTTTTATTTTCAACCGCGACTCGATCTTGAAATCTTTCTGCAAATGGGAACAGGTCATCAAGAGAAGATTTACGAGATATCATCAAATGATCTCTCAGAAGAAGTTTTGAAGGCATTGCCTGCTATTCACGCGCTGTCTGGTTGTGATTCAACTAGTGCTCTTGTTGGGATTGGTAAAGTTAAAATGTACAATTTTGTTTGTAAAGAAGAGAGATTTTTAGAAGCTGCTGGATTGCTTGGTAGTACAAATTCGATTTCTGACAACCTATTTGAAGTCATAGAGGAATTGTTCTGTTGTTTGTATGGGTTCAAGAATGAAAGCAGCATAAATAGTTGCAGATACAGTATCCTGGTACAAAAGAATAAGATGCCTGATCCAGAAAGATTCCCACCCACAAAAGATGCACTCAAGTTGCACGTTATGCGTTGCAATTATCAGATTTTTGAGTGGAAGAAAGCTTTTGATGTCAACCACATCCCAAGTGAACCAGACGGGTGTGGTTGGGTAAATTCAAATAATGGTTTAGAGATCAAATGGATGACAAGAAAACCAGCACCAGACGAAATATTAGAGTTTACGTCTTGTGGCTGCAAAAAATCCTCGTGTTCTAGCAACCACTGTCAGTGCTTTTCTTTGAATTTAAAGTGTGTTGATCTTTGTAATTGTCGCAATTGTACGAATGTGGAAGAAGTTGAAAGTGAGGATGAAGTTTCGAGTTCGAGTGACGATGACAAAAGTGACGAAGATTCAGAAAGTGACAGTGAAATTGAGATTGAATGATTTAAATTGATCTATGTTATCTTCTACGTATATTTTAGTTTATTTTTTTAACTTAAGGTGAGATTTCATTTTCATACTGTTAGAATTTACTTTCTAACTGCACTTACCTGCAAATATTATAAGTAGATGGCGTAATAAGATCAAAACATATTTGCATATAAAAAATAACGAAAAACACCTGAAAAACCCTGTTTCAGACGCATTTCTTCTATCGTTCATATCTACACACGTAATGTATGAATATCAAAGAAACTTAATACACACATTATAAACATCCTGGTGAATATAATTCTAAATTTTCACATGTATTTTGTAAGATTTGACGAAGTTGTTGCTTTTTAAACTGTATAGCAAAGCAAAAAAATTTAAAAAATTAGGACTTTTTGCTGACGTCAGCATTTTCATTAAGATATTTTGTTCAAACTTTTTATTTTCTAAAACCTGGCTTTATAATGTACATTATTAGAAAATTTGAGGTGTGGAAAATGATTAGTTTAGTTTTTATTGGTGATTATTGAGAAGCCAAAATTATAGACTGAAAAATGGATTTTTTCTATTCTGGTCTGTAAAATACACACCCACAAGAAATTTCAGGATGGCAAACATCATTTTTCTGAAACTTTAGTTATATACCTACACTCTGATAACAGTTAGAATTTGCCCCCTCGACTATCGAAGTTGACCCCCCCTAGCTCCTGGACTATAAGGACTTGTTATTACTCTTCGTAAATAACAATACAAGCAGTATCTGCACTTGCACTATAATACGTATAACTGATATTATAACTGATGAAAAATAGATGTTATTCCATAAATCTGCTCTTTCAGACACTGAATTAGGTGTTTCCCTATTTTCAATTTCATTCAATTTATTGCATTCGCAAAAATTAATGTCGCAAAATCTCTTTTGAAGTCGTCATCCGCAAAAATTTCTTCCGCAAAATATGGCATTTTTGGGTCATTTATCCGCAAAAGTATATTCCGCAAATATTTCTTCCGCAAACAATTTCTTCCTTTAAGGTACATTAAAATGTATGTAACCACCTGTTATGCAAAAGAACGATATTGTATTAGTGTGTTATATTTTAAGCAAAATTTTGTATGTAAATATTCTGTAGATATGTATATAAATATTCTGTGGTTTTAACATCTGCTAGAAAGCTGAACTGCTATTAGATTTCTTTTGCATAACATGGAAGGAAACCCCTTCTGCTTGTTTTGTGATGTGTCGTATCATTATTTGAAAGGAATTGGAACAATTATGCCTTAGGTTTTTCACCCTAGCTTCATTCCTTGTGATGAAATTTTTCTTTCCATTCAGAGAATTGGAATAATTTGTTGCAGTTTGAACAAATTAGCTTCAAACACTCTACCAACTTTTTTACATTCTCCAAACAGACTGCACACATATCTGTCAGTAAAATTATAGGCCACTCTTTTTTAAAAAAAACAAAAACAGGCAGCATTGATTCTGCAGATTATTGAGGGATTACCATGGAAAGTCACTGGGTCGTTTGGCAGCTTTTTCCTACATATTCTGCATGTTTTTGCAGGTTATCTTCATGTGAGGCATCGGCCATGATGGATTTTGGGGTTCCTCAAAAATATTTGATTTTCTTCAAAACAAAAAAATACAGGACAATGATTCCAACACTAATACTTAGAGGGAGGGTTCAAGCAAATGTGTAAATGATAGGTTTTATTGTGAAAACTTTAGAAAAGGTGTATTTCAACTTCAAAGTTGAAGCTTTATTTGACAATAAAGTTTGCTGATACTTTCCCGCGAAAAACAAAGTTCTCGTCAGAAAATCGCAAAACTTTTCCTTAACCATAATCCTTGGTTACCTACCTTTCAATTGTATTGCATTACATTCCATTATACGCAGTATTTTCCCCAATTTAGACGAAAAATTTGGGGTTGGTATGAGGACTTCGAGAGCTTGCCTCTTCGTATTTTTGCGAGATTTATCTGACGCATGCGCATTTTCGAATGTTTTCCTATGTCCGCCTTGCACTGCAGAGTGAACGAACGTGATACATAGACAACTTTATTCAATCTGTCTATTTTTCCTTACGATAACTGGTACAAAAAATTGCATATTATTAATGCTACAAAAATAATAAGAAAAGATAAGAATTTCGATATGAATTGGTGGCATGCTGAAAAATGACATAAACTTTAAAGTTCCATATTTTTGCGATGTCTGGACACTTATGATGGATGTATTTCGATTTTGCCCAGTGAGATCTGGATAATCAAAGGCCATGGCATCTCGCTATCAATAATCTACCATACAGAAAATGCTGATCGTTCGTTTTTTCGCCCCCATATTTGTAAATCTTAACTCGAGTGTTCTCGACTAATCGGAAAAACTGACAAGACGACGTGTTTAATCCGCCCTCTTTATGCGAATTTGCTCCGAATTTGCGAAATAAAATTCTCGCGAAAAATTCGATTTTTTCATATTCGCGAAAAAGTTGTTTTCTGATTTGGGATTTTTGAACTCCTGTCAAGAAAATCCATAAACCAAAGCTGTGCGTAGTCAATATATTTTTCATTTTTCATGTTTCTCTGGCACAGAATGCAGAAAGAGAATGGAAAACTCATTCGTCAGTTAAATCTATTTCAATTACTTTCTTTTTGATTACATTTGGTAACGACTCTGATAATAAGCTTCAGATATCGTAGGATGCAACAGGTTTTTTCTTATCAGCCTGTTTTGTTATTTACATGGTTGTTGACATTCGATTTTTGCTGGTTTTTGATGGACCCAGGTTGCGCGAATATTTCAACAAATTCTAAAAATGATGGTATTGTTCCAAATACCATCTCACGAACAGTCTGTTCCAAATACCATCTCACGAACGGTCTGTTCTGTACTGTTATCCATTTCGCTTCGAATATTCTCAAAAAGGTCTTTAGCCAGATTAACGAGCTTTGAATTTTCAGAAAGCATCAATTCTCCAAACAGATAAATCCCCATACCCTTAAGATAGAAAGGAGAACACGTTTGACGATATGTTGGGACCTGGTTTTCATTGGTCAAGCAAGTATATATTTATTATTATTTATTTGGTATTGCATCTGCTTTCCAGGAGGGGCCACGGCTTAGGTTGGAGGCTCCGAAGTATTTGACACTCTCATGAGTGACACAAACTCAATCAAGTGCTCTTCTGGATGACCTCCTGCAACACCCGATGTATTATCTACCCAATTTCCCTCACATGGCATGGGTCGACCCGGCGCTATGGTAAATTCACTTGCGCATGGTGAATCGCCGCCAAGGGGAATTGAACCCCGATCTCTCGCATGAAATGTGAGAGTGATAACCACTATACTACGGCGCCATTAAGATATACTATATATAAGATATAACATATATAAGATATAAGATATACCAACCTGGTCTTCCGTTAAGAATCGTCGCACATCGACTAATTTTGTAAAATATCTGAAAAGAAAAGAATGAAAGTTCATTGCGATGTTGAAACAAAATCAAGACTGAGAAAAGAATTATCCAGGTGTACTTGTGTTTGATAACAAGCTCACACCATCTGTGACGTATCTAGAAAAAAGATCAGCGTAACAGAGTTCAAATCACGTGAACAGTCAGCAAACAAACAAACAAACAAACAAACCAACCTCTGCGTTTTTTTCTTGAAACTTGTAAACATGATTCATTTGCGTAAGTGTTTGTGGCAACATATTCTCAATCTGCAGCAATGATTCCAAGACATGGATGGTTTGCAAACATGTCTGAAATTTAAGAAATCAGTCCATCATTTGATTTTATCTAACGAGTCAAAATTCAAAATTCTTTTTACCAATGAAGGTCGTTCTGTAACTGGTCGCTTTCTCTTCACACCACGTGATTTGCATTTTTTGTTGGCGATATTATTTCTTTTCCAAAATTCTACCTGAACAAACCACACGAGAATGAGGCCACACGAGAATGAGGAGTAACGGAAAACTTATCGATTATTCAACTGATAGGAAATGCACTTTTCAACAACTGTACCTCACCAAGAATAGTTCTCCAGAGATCGTTATCATTACTACAGACCATTCCAGTCTAAAAGCGTTTCAGAGCGTAAAATTGAACTTTTTTAAGGTAACATTTTTTGAAGCAAATCGATAACAATTCTTGAAACAAACGTCTCACCACAGTATCCGGAAGGGTAGTATTCTCAAGCCAATCGACAATCAGCTCGTTCTTTAATGAACTAGGCATAAATCACAAAAATGGAACTGCTCGAATCACTTAAATAACGTTTCTTCACGTTTTCGTTGAGAATTTGAAATAGCTAGTCCAAGACAGTCAAATTAACAATCAAAATATAAGCAGTTGAGAAGTTTTATTAGCCTTCTAGCTCATCAAGAGTTCATCGAAAATTGGAGATTATAAACAAGACGACTAACCCGTTCAACATGAAATGATTTATATAAAAATCGAAGAACATCTAAACACAGAAACATGTAATCTCAACAACTGTTACTGATACGATTATAAACAACTAACAAAATACCTCCGAGGTTACCAACAAGCCTTTATAACACTTGACATAATTCTTGAGAAATTCATCAAACGCTAGATATCCGACTTTATTCGCCATGAAATTCAAGAGAAAGTAACCCTAGATGAAGTAACTATATATGAAGGAGAAAATGAGAAATTATTTTTTGACAAAAACAAAGACTCCGAAGAATATCTCCACCTTAAGATAATGAACTTGTGAAAATTTCTTGGATGGGATAGCCGCGTTAGTTACTACTGTTTGAGGCTTGGTTTCTGCTGCGTCATCTTCCGTTAAGCTGTTGTTGACAGCCTCCTTGGCTAAAATGACTTCTACTTTAGTTACTTACTTAAAAATTAATATCTTATGTCATTTCAAAATATTTTTATGGATTTGAAAGATCGTTATGGGACGAAAGAATTTCAATAAACCTGAAATATACTTGACACTTCTTTTCGGCCTCATCAATTTCAAATTGTCATCATCTAACTGTTGCAGTTCATCAGTTAATGTTTTAAGCTTCAACAACTTCATCAACTCTTGCTCCTTTAGAAATTCTTCATGTGAAACCTGAATAGTAACAACAACATTTAAATAGACTGAACATCTACCAAAAGTTATGGGAGAACAAAAGCCCACCTTTTTTTCACGTGCAATAATTCTTTCCTCTAAATACGTTGCAAAACCTTCACTTAACCATTCCTCTGTCCAATCTTTGGCGCCAATCAAAAGACCGAACCATGAATGTGTGATCTCATGAGCTATCCTTGCAGACATGCTCCCATCACCACACAACACAGATTGAGATAAAAACATTAGATTCGGACTAAAAATAAAAAGACATATTCAACTTTTTATAAAATTCAAATGTACATTGCTGCAGTGAAATTCCCACCTTACCTCTCAAGTCCCATGCAAGCAAATGAACGAGGCATGAGAACAAGATCCAATCTTGTAAAAGGATATTCCGACAGGAGAGCGCAGGCATGGTAAAGATATTTCCCAGTAAGATCCAAGTATTCTTTTTCAAATGATCGAATTTTAGATTGGCTAGCATAAAACGTCACTCCAACCCTCTTCCCATTTGGTGGGCACTCCACTTCAATACTCTTCGAACTTTTAGTAAATTTCCCAAATGCAAATGAAATAGTCGAAGATGGCAGAGGTATATTCATCTCGTAATAAAATAAATCTACAAATAAACAGATTTTGTATCAGATGAAATCCACTACTAAACCTCAAACAAGTGAGCTACCTTTTGTACATGAAGCGTTAGAAGCATCCAGGAAAGTCTGCATGCACTCGTGTCTGTTGCCACTCGATAACACATGATTTCCTTTTCTTATTCTGATGTACGCTTTCCATGTTGACATGGCAACAGGTGGCTCCTGACATGGCATCATCGATCTGTTGTTTATATATGCTCCAGGTGTGAAGCAACATGGGCTGAAAAAACAGACAAGCTAGAACACATAATGAATACACACAAATATACTTGTGAAGCAATAACGTGAATTTCTTGGCACTTACTTGAAATCTTGGTCATGACACCACATTAAAGACGGTCCAGATGGCTTTGTTTTGTAACTAATGGCAACAGCTTTCGGCCAACTTCCTCTTTCTTTCTTCCAAACACGAATGCACCAACCATGCAGAGAGTATGGTAGAGTTTTATAATTCAACTCTTCCTCAACCTTATCTTTCGGATAATTATTCAGAAAAGAACAACTGCTACATAATGTTGAATCACTTTGATTATGTTTTGGACAGCAGCAAGTATCTTGGAAATGAATCTTAAAACCTTCAGGTAAATTCACTTCCTGAACTGACTGAATGTCAATTAAAGTACAATCTAAACACATTTGAAACTCTTTGTTAGCGATATCTTCAGATGCAGGTGCAATAAACAAAAGGATTACTCCATCAATACTTTTCTTCTCAAAGTCAACATCGAGGTATAACACGAAGTGAGGAATGACCACCTCATCAACGTTTGCCATCAATGGAATGTCTTTTAATCCGTTGGTTAATTCCTCAGCATTTTTAGGGAGGAAATCGGTTCTGCAAGTATCATCAGACAAACTCTGCTGATGTGGCAACATACTATTCAAGTCTTGCAGATCACCAGCCTTGCAGTGTGGTGTAATGATACGTGTCATCAACATATTTCCATGAATAAGCTGTGATTGGGTAGGAGAAAGGTGTTCTGTTCTAGTGAAGCTGCTGAGTAATACAAACTGACATCTTTTGACAAGCCCTGGTAACACATGAGATACTTCTTCATGTATTTCTTTCAATGTCCATAAACTTGTATCTTGATCTAAAAAGAGCCTTTTGCTACAAATGACTTCTAATCCTAACATTTTCAGTGAAAATTCCTCAATGACATAATTTTCAAAAGATTGTACCTACGTGAATTCACTTTTCTTCCATTCTCACCGAGCAGTAGGTGTATAATATACAAAAGAAGTGGAGATGAATCTTTGTGAAGAATTTGATTGTTTATAAATGCAGTAGCAGGGAGATTATTCACCTGAAGTTGGTCGATTAATGTTGATATTGTTTCCGAAATCAAACTTATAAAATGCATTCCAAATAAAGTTATGTGTCTGTTCAAACTTTTCCATGAAGCAACCAAGTCTATCACATCTTTGTGGTTGATGGAATTTGTGAGGAAAAGAAAAAAAATTCCATTGTTTTGAATGTTTATGGCATTCAAATCTTTCTGAAACATTGTGATGGTCTGTTCCTCCACAAATATAACGGAAACAACAGATTGCACATCAGATAATAACCTGTTCTCTAGATTGCGAATTAAAGAATCTTTCAATAAAATGCTTTTGTTGTCATGCGAGCAGATGATGACCAAGTGAACGTTTGATAGAACTTGGCAAGGTGGTGTAACCTAAAAACATGCATTCTAGAACTTGTCTGATGTAAGTGTATTGACAAATAGGATTACAACAAACCTACTTTATCTTCCTTATCTGGATTTTCCATCATACTGTGTAAAACGTAAGGATCTATAAATGTTAACCCCATTTCCATGATCAGATCAGGAAACAAAAATGATGATGCGTCTGCTATAACCTTTTTGTATTGTGATTTCATATCGTTACTAGATAACATTATGTTTAACATCAAGAATAAATCAGCAGTCTGTGAACCAGTTTCATAAACTTCTTTTGCACTACCAGAGAGGATACACTCTAAATCAGATGCTAGCCAAGTAAATTTCACTGGCCAATCCTGAAAATGTGAAAAGCGAATTTATTTATACAATTCAGTCACAGTCGTGTAAAAACTAAAAATACTTACTATGTGAGAAACATTGAGTTTCAGTGCAAAACATGACGAGATGTGTATGATTTTCAAAGTCTTTCCAAGAACTTTCTGACAGGCACAAACGAAATCATGCACAGAACAAAATTCTTCAAATTGAAAGGTTTTACTTATAGATGTTGGCGTGCAGGAAAAAACCTAAAAACAAATCATGGTTTAAACAGAAATATCTGTATTTTTTCATAATTGTACGATTATCTTGGTACCTGTCCTTGAGAGCTGGAATGGCAGCTTAACACAATCATTACTTCCTCTGAAATGGAAATAAACAAATTTCATTACGTTTGTTAAGACTTGTATATCAAAAGAAATGGATCTTTTTGTACGTACGTGTCTTTGAAAATTTGTTCATGTCCTTTAACTTGGATATTTGTTGAAATAATTCTTTACGTGATGCAAATGAAAAAGTGATGCATACAACAGAAGTGTATTTTCCTAGAGAAAATTATGGTACCTTTCAGAAACCTTCATTAGGTTAATAATAAAATGACTAGCCGCCAAGGTGGCGTCGCTCGCTGCCCATGTTCAGCCTGCGTTGACTTCACGAAAAATAAAATTAAGGAATTGGCAACTGAAAGTACCTATGTTGTAGAGCTCGAAAAGCTGATCAAAAAAATGCATGGGATCGTTCCGTTACGACCAACCGTTACGGAGATATCGTTGATAAAAAATTTTGATGATGTCACAGACCCGTCCCCTTAAAAATTAGACCCAAATTTTTCGTCACCCCATCGCCTGTATCGCGGACCCCAAAAAACGTCAGTTATCCCCATTGGTTACCAAGATAATTTTCCCTAAACGTCACGTTCTATTTGGGTCTCAATACAGTGGTTTCATACTGACGTCGCACAAAATAAAATAAAATAATCACTCTACAACTTTCTACCATTTTGCGTGACAGACAAACGGACAAACGGAGAATCGGTTATTAATAATAGACTAGCCGCCAAGGCGGCGTCGCTCGCCGCCCATGTCCACCTGCTCTGTATCACTGTATCAAATTTCCTTATAAACGGCTCGTATAACTTGTGTTCAACCAGAAGCAGATTCGAAGTCACAACCTCTGGTAAAACCAATCTTTTATCAGTGTAACAATACACTCAAAACGTAGAGAGAGAAAACTTCAACTTTTTATTAGCTTTTGTTTTAAAAAAGTTACGCGCTCTAACATGGGTGCTATCAAACAGGGGGAAAATGGTTTCTCTTCTTTAAAAGTTCACACGGAGGAGAGAAAAAAGGCACGTGCTAAATGAATAAATAGAATAAAAAAACGTTCGATCAGAACACTTAACAATTAAAAGAACAAATTAATTTATTGAAAGAAAAGCAAAAAAAAAAAAACATTTTGTTTTGATATGATACTCTTTTTTTACCTATCGGTTTTTAAACATTTTGATTGCTCAAAAAAAAGTTCACCCGTCTCAGACAGTCAGGCAAGAGTTAGGCAAACCGAACATATGCTGCCACGTTCTGCCACTGCTGCTTTTTGTCCAAAATGTTTAATCAGTTAGTTTCTTTATATTTAGTTGATGTACTGTTTTCAAAGCCAAGTCAACGTGGAATATAAAACTAACAATAATGATAAAAACAAAACGTTATTCCTATTAGTTCATCAGCCAAAAAAAGTCAGGTTCGATTGGGGTTGCAATGTATTTGCTTCGAACTCACGTCGCACACAAAAAAAGAAATAATTTCGCTCACAACTTAATCTACCATTTTGCGTGACAGACAAACAAACAGACAGAGAATCGGCTATTAATATATAGACTCAGTTAATACAAACAACTTAAACAGACGACAAAACCAAAAAAGATATTCAATTATCAGGACTAACTTACCATCTAATACTTGAACAGTGTTTAAGAACGATGAAATCCATGGACCAAACTTGGATTGAGGATCTCGCAAATTGAACACTACCAGTACCTTGAAGCAGAAAATGTCAAACAACAGTGAGCCAAGAGTAAAATCACAATGATATACGCAATGATATAAAAATGAAATACCCGATCATAAGATCCAACACTTCCTTCCTTGACAACATGAACATTTGTTTCGTAATCATCATGACTTGTATTTTCAACTTTTGCAACAAATTCATAAACCTTATTAGAAACATGCTTTTCCAATAACGACACATTGTTCTCTGTGTTTAATGACCAATAATCAACTTATAGAAAAAGTGGAAAAGTCAACATCTTACAACTTCAACATGAACAAAATGAGATTGTGACAAATTGCACCTGGTATGTTAGAGGGTTGCTTATTCAATGGATGCACATCACAATGGTTGAAATCACATCGAATATAACGGCTGTCTTCAGTGGTTTCACATATGAAAACTGTACTTTTATATGCATCCAAAAGGTCTACAAAAGATTTTATCATTTATATGAAGTAATCGGTCCCTCCTTTATTCAAGACAAATAAAGTTTAAAAAGATATTTGGTTACCAGTCATATTTGTTTCTTTTGGATCTTTGAAATTAAGCCAATAGGATTTTTATTTTAGTTCTTTTCCCATAGTTTCTATTTACAAGGTGAATGGTGTTCGAGTTAACTCACAAAAAGGATTTCAAGTGCTAAAATGCTATACTTAAAAAAAACTGTTAAAATAAAATCTTTTTCAGACATCCCACAAATCGAATAGCATGGACAGAAATTAAAACTCAAAGAAGGGCTAAACATCAATTGGTATCATCAAGATTTTCATCTTGTATTCTTTGTTTCCATTACTCACTTTTTTCGAAAGCAATTAATTGTAATTTTCTTACACCTCTGCTAAGTATACCTTAAGGGGATTTTTTTTGTGTGGATTAATTTTTGAGACTTTTGGCCAAATTCACAAAAATAAATCCACGCAAAACATCAAGACATGAACTATTTGCAAAAAAAATCCACGCAAAATTTTATGATTTTATTAGCTCATTTTTTGGCTCTGTGTACCTTTCGTATTAACTACTTCCTTGCACTCATCAAGCACTCATTGGTTTTGCAATGTGGCAGGCATGGAAATGGTGATTTTCGCTGCTACTTCTAAGCTATATGCAATGCACTTTGTGCCCATTTGCAAAAAAAAATCCAAACATTTTCCTTGAGAAACTCTGACTCAGAAAAATTAGTCCACGCAAAACGCTCTCAAACCGTGGCTCACAAAAATTAGTCCACGCAAAAAAAAATCCCCTTAAGGTAGCATTTAGATTTTCTTAACTAAACTTTCAAGCTAACCTAAACATGTGGAAACAAGTATGCTGAAGAAGTTTTGGAGATTCATCGAAAACAATGTATAATCAAAACGTTTCATGATAATGAAATTTTATTTCACAAATTAGCAAGTGGCTCACTTAATAAATACAGTAAACATGTGTGTAACAATGAATGCATTAATCTTGCTGAGATCTCCTCCTTGCTTTGAAGATGGAGATTTCTTGCTATGATATCATTTGATATCAAGGCAATCATTTGTTACTTAACAAACAACAATTTACAAAGAAGGCTTTGGGCAAGATAACTAGCCAATCTAAATGTCTACTATATTTCAAAAAATCATAAATTTGTCATCGCCCATACCTGAAAAACGAAACAATAATAGTCAATGAAACAGAAAAAAACTCATTAAACTTGTCATAATGAAAAAGAACAAACTTTTGTAGCTCCCACTCTCGATTATCTAATGGACAGACTTGTCGTGTTTTCAGCCATCTGGATATACAATGAAAATGAAATGCATGCTGAAAAAGAAGGTTCAAATGAATAGGATGTCACAAAAACGGATTAAAATTTGTGAAGTATCTTTTCTTACATTGCATACTCCCCATGCAACAGTACATTCCTCACTTGTGGCAGAAGCTTGATTAGCTTGGCATTCAATACCTGCGATAAAATTGAATGCTGATTAAAGTATAGCTAAAACACTAATAATTTAGTATAATCGGACAAGTATCAGCATAACAATAAACTATCTGTACATAATTTGACCAAAAAGAAAAATATAACAAATAGATGTTGGATACAAAATAAATAAAACGAGTGATGTGGCTTGGGTGCAGTGACGTGCACCTGTCATCCAGTTACTTGGAGATTAAAAACAACTTTTTCAATTCAACATGGTTGTTTCAACACTATACGACACTCACAAACTCTTTCTGAGATTCAGACAATATCCTCCTGAGCGCATGGTCAGGGTTGTTACGCCGTCAAATGTAGTAACTCCGTCAAATGTAGTAACTCCGTCAAATGTAGTAAATTTTCTACGACAAATGTAGTAACTCCGTTAAATGTAGTAAAAATCTCCGTCAAATGTAGTAATGCTAAATGTAGTAAAAATCTACGACAAATGTAGTAACTCCGTCAAATGTAGTAAACCTACGACAAATGTAGTAAACATCTTTAAGTTTGGAATGAGCCATAATTAGGCCAAACACGTGAAGGTCTTTACCAGGTAACTTTTCAAGGGCTATCAGGTGGCTGCATAATTAAAACCAAAATCGCCCATGCACAGTAATAAGACGCTAATATGAGCTGAATGAGCCGTAATTAGGAAAAACACATTTAAGTCTTCCCCAAGTAATTTTTCCAGTGTTATCAGGTGGCTGTGTAGTAAGCCTGGAATTTGCACATGCGCATTTACAGCATGTTAGTACAGGTAAAATCAGTCATAATTAGGCAAAACACATGAATGTATTTACCAGGTAACTTTCCAAAGGCTATCAGGTGGCCATATAATACAACCAAAAATCGCGCATGCGCAGTAGAAATATATTAGTATGAGGTAAATCAGCCATAATAATTAGGGAAAACACATCAAGGTTTTCATCTTTATGATATTCCAAGTGTTATGAAGTGTCCATATAATAGTTCCCAATTTCGCGCATGCGCAGTGAAAAGATTTGGGTAGAATTATGACAAGAAAAGTAAAGTTCATGTAAATATACATGTATTTTCAGTACTGGTAACAAAACATAAGAAGCGTTTGTTTGAAGGTATCCTGAATTCAATTGACGTCACACATACAAGGGTTTACCTCCTTCTCACAAATAAAACTAAGAGTCGGTTAGAAATGAAATATTTAATTAAAAAGTGACAATATGCTAACTGCATGCTTCACTAAAGGTTATAACTCCCTATGTCCCAGTGAAATCAATGAGTTCAGGATACCTTTAATAATAACAGAACAAGTACTTATTCAAAGGATTTTATAAAGAGACCCTATGCAAATACAATTCAATGATTTTCAACGATGATAACCAAAGAAGTAAATAGAGCCAATAGAGTTATAAGCGCACTATTCCACTTCACACGCCTACCAATTTTTATTGGTCTTTGCACACTTTTCAATAACGTCTCTAAATGCAAAACTGCACCACTTTCTCTGCCACATACGATGATTTTATTAACAGAGACAACTTGCTCATGCCAAGTGACTTGACAAATATAAGTTCATGTCAGGTTTATCTGGAACTTGTTTATTTGAAAGTAAATGTTAAGGAGAACTGACATATACTTTTATTTAAGACTTTTTTTCCGCAAAAAAAATATTACGCAACATACTAGACAATTTCGCATCCATAAAGCGCATCAGACTCGAACACGGGTGGCAGCGGTCAAACTCAAAGGTACTAACCACTACACCATCGCTGAATTTATAGAGTTTTAAAAGTTACTTCATTAAGACCTTCGAGCGTTTTAACTTAGTATGGCTCAGTAACCTCATACAAGTATATTTCTACTGCGCATGAGCGATTTTTGGTTTCATTTTATGGCTACTTAACAGCCCTTACAAAACAAATTGATGGAGACGTTTATGCGTTTCGCCTCTTTATGACCCATTTTTCTTGTATTGACAGTCTCTTACTGCGCATGTGCAAATTCCAGGCTTATCACGGAGCCACCTGATAGCACTGAAAAATTACGTAGTGAAGACTTAGACGAGGTTTGCCCAATTATGGTTCACTTAGGTCATGTTATTGGGGTGTTTCACTGCACATGCGTGATTTTTGGTTGTATTATATGGCCACCTGATAGCCTTTGGAAAGTTACCTGGTAAATACGTTCATGTGTTTTGCCTAATTATGACTGATTTTACGTGTACTAACATGCTGTAAATGCGCATGCACAAATTCCAGGCTTACTACACAGCCACCTGATAACACTGGAAAAATTACTTGGGGAAGACTTTAATGTGTTTTTCCTAATTACAGCTAATATTAGTGTCTTTTTACTGCGCATGCACGATTTTGGTTTTAATTATGCAGCCACCTGATAGCCCTTGAAAAGTTACCTGGTAATGACCTTTACCTGTTTGGCCTAATTATGGCTTATTCCAAACTTAAAGGTGTTTACTACATTTGTCGTAGGTTTACTACATTTGACGGAGTTACTACATTTGTCGTAGATTTTTACTACATTTGGCGTTACTACATTTGACGGAGATTTTTACTACATTTAACGGAGTTACTACATTTGTTGTAGAAAATTTATTACATTTAACGGAGTTACTACATTTGACGGAGTTACTATATTTGACGGAGTTACTACATTTGACGGTGTAACAAGGGTTCTCACAGAGATGTTTCGTGAGTTTGGAATCCTTCGTGAGATTATTATGCACTGGTATCAGACATGAACATTTGGTATTGTCTCTCCATTGTAGGTGTCAGAACATGAACATGCATCCTCATAAATCATGATGATGGATACAGATTTGCTTCTTTTTGGCTAAACAATTGCTTAACCTTCTTGGTTTTCCACGTTATTGCTATCTCATATTGATTCTTTGTGAACTCATGTAACTTTTGAATGAATCACTTTTTCAAAAAGAAACCTCAACTAGTAGAAAAGGCTTCAAAATTTCGGTTTCAGTTTCCTGTACACTTCTGTAGCATATTTTCCATCATTATTTATCATTATTGTGTCTAGAAACTCTCCAGGATTGTTTTCAACAGTGAACCTCAGTTTTGCCCGATAATTATTGATTTGTTCAAACAGAGTGTTGGGCGTGTCTTTGGATGATGTCGTCTACAAATCTGCAATAAAATTTTGGATTGAAAGGTTTTACTATTTCATTTTCAACAAATGTAATGCAACTGATGCTGGTTTCTAAACGGAAAAGCTTTTACTGATTTCAACATCACTTGTTTTATTTGTTTGGTTTTATATCCTAATTGATCAAGCAAATGTCTAACATAATGCACCCAAACTTCCAGTGGATGCTACATCTTGTGCATCAGAATGGTTGTTTTTAACTTAAAATTTAGAGACATAATGAAAAGTAAACAGATTGCATATTCACAAAAAACTTAATTAATAAGTTGAATTCAAACAATGTCTGACTGAAATTTGTGTCAGCAAAGGATGGATGATGAAATTAATTGTGTGTTCTTTTCTGTTGTTCTTAATCTATTTTTCATCATTCATATACTTTTTCAATGTAATTCTAAATATTATCACAGGATATAGAATGCAGTTTAGTTATATAACTGTATAATTTCAAAATTGGTCTCAACCCCCTCACAAAATATATTAATCCCACCTATAGTTTCAAATTGTTTACAGCTTCTGTGTGGTAAACAAAAAACATTCCTCATGTTTTCCAGTACTTACACAAATCCATAATATGGTTTCTACAAATGGCACAATTATCAACAACAATATCTAAGGTAAAAGAGCAAGTGATTATTTCAAAAAGATTCCGATTTAGTTTCAAAGTATTAACAATTCAGCATTTCAGTTATCTGATATATCTAGTATTTTCTTACCCCATGCCCATAGAGCAACAGCATTCCACTAAAACACAACAACAAAAATAATAACATATAAAATATTTTAAATTTTAAATTATGTTTAAAAGTATTATTGCAAATTCTTATATTGGTAAGATATCTTGAAAATATAATACTTTGAAGATGGCGTAGGAGTTGAAAAGCTTCGTAAATAAAATTTTTGTTGTTTTATACACTTTTAAATATTCCATATCTTGAATTCATTTTAATTTAATAGACAGAAAACTAAACATACTGTAATCATAAATAGGATAAGGAGATGATTCTGTCAAAAGGCAGGATTGTCGCAGTGGAATACTGTACATCTGGCTACTTTTGTAAAAGTTAATAAGTAATGTTTACTAATGAATAGAATGAACCATTGTACTAGTTTGTACTAGTTTGGGTAACAAGACAGGTAGACTTAATTAAAATGATAAATTAATTAACATACAGGTCTGATGTAAGTTCCACACCTGCTCAAGCCACTTCACTCATGTCACTTCATTCAGGTTTCAATATTTAATTATGATATAAAGCTGCCTTTACACGATCATATTTTATATGACATATGATATAGGATCATATGTAACACTTGCTTGCTTCATCATAATGCCCGTTGTTACACGGTCATATATTTTTTTCCCATTTTTTTCATCAAAACTGTTTTATTATGAATAAGGAAGAACTTGTTCATTGCAATTCTTTGAAAAACAAAAAGAAGAAAGTATTGGGTAAAGCAGTGGCTTGTACGGAGACCTATACATCTACAAAACTTTTATCTATATATTAATACCCGATTCTCTGTCTGTTTGTCTGTCTGTCTGTCTGTCACACAAAATGGTAGTTTAAGATGTGAGAGTAATTATTGTATTGTATTTTGTGCGACGTCAGTGTGAAGCCGTTGTATTGAGACCCAAATAGAACGCGACGTTTAGGGAAAATTATCTCTGTAACCAATAGAGATAACTGACGTTTTTTGGGGTCCGTGATGCAGGCAATGGGGTGATGAAAAATTTGGGTCTGGTCTGTGATGTCATCAAAATCTTTGAAAGATAATATCTCTGTAATGGTTGGTCATAGCAAAACGATCCCATACATTTTTTTGATCAGTTTTTCGAGCTCTACAACATGGGTACACTTACTAATGCCAATTCCTCAATTTTATTTTTCATGAACTCAACACAGGCTGAACATGGGGGCAAGCGACGCCGCCTTGGCGGGTAGTTTATTATTATTTATTTAACTCATATTTTTTCAGGATATATACATATCAAAATAAAATGCTGTTTTCCATTATTTGTCCTGTGTAAAATAGAAGTAAAAATCAAAATTTTAAAAATTTGGTTGAGAGCTAGAGACAATCGGTCGACTTCTGAATTGGATTCTTCTTTTCCCAATTATCGATAAATTTGTCTATGTCTATTATAGCTATTTTCCCTGCAATTAGGAAAATATACACCTGAAGATTTCTCTCTTTTTCTCTGATGTGAATTTTGTTTTTCCTTTTTCTATATCACTTCTGTACATTTATAAACACATTCTGATTGGTGAATCACTTGATTTAAATAGAAAACAATAGGGTTATATGATCATACTAGTATCCTAGGTAAAAAAGTTTTACCACGTCTAACTTCAAAAACAATGGTATGCAAAACCTGTGTCGAAAAAAGGTGACAAAAAATATAATCAAGGTGTACAAACCCATTGACGAAAAATTAAATCAAGGAATAGTGACTCAAAAGTGTACCCATGTTATAGAACTTGAAAAACTGAGCAAAAAAATGTATGGGATCATTTTGGCACGACCAACCATTACAGAGATATCGTTGATGAAAGATTTTGATGCTGCATCACTCTAAAGAAATTAGGTCCAAATTTTTTGTCACTCCATCGCCTGTACTGCAAACCCCCCAAAATGTCAGTTATCGCTATTGGTTCTTGAGGTATCTCCCCTGAAACGTCGCATTCGATAGGGGATGCAATGCAATGGTTCCCCTGTGACGATAAAAAAGCTGATGTCAAACCACGTGCTACTATATAACAGTCGTAAAAAGAAGCATGGCCTAACAAAGAATATGGCTCTCTAACTCGCTATTATATATAAGATGCATATGAAGAAATAGGACACATCCTATCTTTTAAAAATTGAATCATATACATGTGATCATAATGATTTTATTTCATATGAGGTATGTTTTACACGATCATACTCATATGATCTATGTCATATAAAATATGATAGTGTAAAAGCAGTTTAATATCTGCTAAAACTTTTTTTACCTTTTTGACTTCAAATCTCTTTTTATCTTTAAGTGAAGTGGAAGAACCACTAGCTTCAGGCATTTCAACATCAGCATCAGCCATAATGAATAATAGATATTATCTAAAAAATCTATTTGATTAATCACCAGTCCAAATAATGTTCATATACACATTTTTTAATAGAAACTTTATCTTCATTTATCTGTAATTTATTTTCTCTCTTTATCTGGCTTATTTATGCCCTTATTATATTATATAGCGTCCTCAATGAAAATTTCACAATAACAGTTAATGATAGAAAAGGTAAATAAAGATGATGGTGTTAAAGTGCTAGACAACAGATGAATATAAACAGGTTTATTATTTGTTTGTTTACATAATTACCATTATTACTTTTGACTGGCAAACTATACTGCAAAAATGTTACCAACATGGTGAATTCAAGGTCACTTTCTAATAGATCCTAGAGAATCCTGTAGGATATTAAAACTTTTACTTCTGCTACAAGCACACTGGAACTCTTTTACAACTTCTCTAGGTTATTTTAAGCACAAATAAGTACAATTTAAAAGTCAAGTAAGTGCAAAATATTGTTTATATACTACACTCGATTTAGGAAGAACGTTGATAACAACAAATATTTTATAAAAATCACAAAAGCTCAAAAACCATCCAGCTTTAAATCTGATGCTACTCTGCCTAAATATAGCAAATAATAAGTTAAGAATTTTGGGATTTAAGAACCCAAATAATGTATTTCAAACGGTCTTCATAATTCTGCACACATATCAAAACATATTCCAATTGTCTATATATAGATTAAAAACACAGTGCATACTGTACTTTCAACAAACTTTAATCCAGTCAAAACCCACTGTTCTGTATGATGATATATTATGTACAGAGTTCATTATTATTTTTCATCCGTAAATAAAGCTACCATCATACACAGAGTTTGCACATGACTCTCAAGGAAGGAGTCAATTTATAAGATTGTGTTAAATTAAGTTAATTCAATTGTAAAATAAGTAAAATAAAAAGGTTTTGCACATACATTCACAGAGGAGGAGGACACTTTTTAAATAGATATATAATGAAATAAGTAGGCCATTCTTCACAGCTTTCCTTTGCTCTGTTGCATAAAACATTTTATTTAGTTATATGTGGCGAATTCGGTAAGCATGGATATATATTTTCATGACAAAAATCTTTATTTATTTTTCGCATTCAAAATTAGGAAGGTCGTTCAGAATTAGGAACATTATCGGAAGATAAGAAAGAAAATCTTGAGGTGTATAGAGAACATCCATCTTATTGCCAGCAAATGGCACTATTTGACTTTTGTGCCCCACTAATATTATTGTTGATATTGATACAGAATATCATGCTGATTAATAATCAATAAGAAATTGAGCCATCAATCAGCAAGAAGTATAATAATACTACTATAAATTCAACAGTCACGCAGAGTGATAATATACTAAGGGCCCTTATGTAAAAGTGGCTATAAAGCAAGTATAAACTTTATGTAAATATGTTGTATACATAGTGAAGTAAAAGATTCATTTGAAAAAATTAGTACAAAATATTAGATAATTACAAATAGGCACAATATACACAAGAATAACACCATGCAGACGCCAATTAGAAACAACAGGCATTCACACTATAGCAATGGAGAGTGCAACCACCTACAAACTGAGATGCAATTAGCAAAAACTACCAGGGAGGACTAGCCTAAATGATGGATGTCCTTGCATATATAAACAATAGTATCAGCATAACCACCTAAAGAAAGGACGAGGAAAGACGAGGACATTACACAGATGAGACAGACACAGACGATGGGACATAATGAGACAAGAATATACAAAGTACAGACACAAGAACAAAACATTATACATAACACAGTATATTATAGTTACAGTTACATACCATAGTTGCCATAGTTGCCATACCACACCAAGTACAGCATGGAATAAGAAAATAGGAAAAATGAATTACTGAGACTCTAGATAGGAGCTAAGAAACTGTCTTGTCAAAGACTGTTTGAATTCAGAAGTACTAAAAGCAAGGAAGGAGAATTTACAGTGTTCAAGAAGTTCATTCCATGCAGAAACACATTGGATGCATACAGAATTATGGCAAAGAAAGTAGCAGATTTAGCTGGAGTATTCATTACACCAGTGGCACCAGCACAAGTGTTACCAGAGAAAAATCAAAGTTCAAGGTGTTAACAAGAGAGGAAGGTAAAGAAGGTTGATTAGTACAAATCGACTTTAAAAAGATTCATGAGTCATATGAGATCAGTAAAATGGAGAAGAGCAGATTCTGAGAAGAGAGTAGATGCATGGAGCTCTACGTTTTGAGAAAGTAGTTATTCGAGCAGCCTGATTCTGGGAAGTTGACACACAATCTATACAATAGCTTGAAGGTTGACCCCAGAATAAATAGCAAGAAATATGACTGTGGAACAAACCATAGCACAAGGAGATTACGAGGTAAGACATGGCTCAGTTTAGAAAGTATGGCATCGGCACATTTAAGTTTAATCTATCTGAGGTTTCCAAAAAAGTTTGTGATCAAGTAATACTAGCAAGATACTAATTGTATTACTCTCATTGATGATTTTTACCATCATGTACCGTAAAGCGGGGTGACTTCGATCAATTTTGCCACTATTTTAAAAGTAACTTCCGAAATACTAAACCAAAACGTCTGAAACTTTGGAATCATTACATTACATATTTCTTCTATTTCAGTGCAAAATTTCACATTAACTAAACTTGTAATTCTAGAGAAATAACCTGATCTTTCCAAGAAAACGACAATATCGATTATGGGGTGACTTCGATCAGCTTATGAGAAGCGCCAAATTACTTATAATTATATTTGACAATGTTTTTAAAGCGCCGTTACAATATTAACAGACCACCATTTGTCATCCGCGGTAAATGTTCGACCGTAAAATATCAGCAAATGTTAGTAAAACAAAAGATATTTACGATGTTCACACATGTGTGACCCTCGTTAATACGAAACGAAATTAACATTGAAATTTCATTGTATCTCAAACAAAATTTTTGAGATCTATCATCATGGGGAAAGAGCACGCTCATTAAAATTTCTTCGGTAAGTCATTAAATCTCCCATGAGATACGACGACTTTTCACGAAGTTCTTGCGAACATGTAACTTATAGTGATATAAAACATTCGGGTTTTTCGTATTTTTATAAACACGATATTATCGATAAAGGAATAAGGAAAAGAAAAACAGAATATAGCGGTGAAGAACAGAATTTCTTTCAGACATATTATAATTTTCTTTACATTCAGCCTCTATACTTCACATATGTACCAAAAATGTCCAGGCTAAACTCTTGAATACGACGTAGAGCGATGACCAATGTGAGCGGTGAAAATTTTGATGTTTTTCATCGTTAATTTCGGAAGAAATTGATCGTTTCGCTTGAAAACGATTCTGATGATATTTTACAATAGGAATCTAAATGAAAATCTTGAAAAATATGAAAAACGCACTTTAATTTCAGAGTTTTAACAGTTTATTTTTACTGATCGAAGTCACCCCGCTGATCGAAGTCACCCCGCTTTACGGTATAAGCTGGAAATAAAAATTTATTAGGTGTATATATAGAGAATATAATTCACTTTTGGAGGTATTTTAAAAAAGAGATCTTGGCAGGCTAACCAATTATATATATATATACTCCTCATGCGTTTCAAATCAGTTTGGCAGACTCTATGCAAAACACTTAAAGATGAATTATAGATTAGTGTCCCTTCAGCAAAGTGGTGCACGTCACTTGGTGTCCAAGTTGCTCTTTTGAGCATCTAATGGCTTCACTGGGTGTGTTCCGTCTAATAAATGCAGTGAAATTTTGACATTCGATTACGTAATCGAAGTAGACCATTAATTTTTGCAGCCTTTTGGAATAATAGAGTTATGGTTTCGATTTCTATCAGATACATAAAAAAACAACTTTGAGGAATATAAAACTAAATTTCATGAAAATTTCTTCTTTTTAAATAACGGGATTGTAGAAAAAAGAGGCCTCAAGTAATTTGAAAGTGTGGGATCTCAGTGATTATAATGCAAAATGGTGTATATATTTGATGCGTTCTCTAGCTATATATGGCACTAGAACAAAATTAATGAATAATGAATAATGAACACATGATGCCGCATGACATTTTTAGGAGATAATATCGCAGGCCTGGTCATGAATGGCGTGCGATCGCACGCGCACGCGCCCACACACGCCTAGATCGGCTAAGGCGTGCGTTAATCGCACACGTGAATTTCGTAAAAACGGACCCTAGGCGTGCGATTACCGCACGTGCAATCAAACAGATTTATAAATCGCACGTGCAGAATATTTACGTTTTTTTCGCAATAACGGAACATTTGATCACATATTTTTTCTTCCATCAGCTGGTAGATTAATCAACAGGTGTTATATACGTTCATATTTACGAAAGAAAAACTTGTTTGATGAATGAAGTCACGTTTCAATGAACACATATTTTTTTCAATTCCTTTAAGACGAAAGAAAAACTTGTTTGATGAATGAAGTCGCGTTTCAACGAATACATTTTTTTCAATTCGTCACTGTGCTTGAAATGAAAATGAAAAAAAAATGAAAAAAAATGAAATCACTGTAAATACAGTGTTTCCACATGTAAGAACTAAGTTTTAAGAACTAAGTTTTTATTATTTCGTTCAGAATTTTTTACCAATTTCTAAAGAAATCTGTTTTACTTCCTGTTTTACTAAGAACTTTTTATGAACTTTAAAACTTCTACGAAGGAGTGTTCATGAGTACTTTCCAATAAAAATGAGGTGGGATGCATTTTCACTAATTTTCGCTAATGATGGATAGAAAAGGTGTAACGAAGGAAATCTCTACATTTTGAGTTAGCGTCCTTGGTCCTTAGCGTTTATCGCAACACATCATGCGCATGTTTTTTAAATCAAAGTAAAAAAACTAAACGTCACCGTTTCCTTATTTGTTAAAATATTTTTAATTTAAGGTAGAGAGTAGCTTGTAACATCTGGTTTGCAGAAATCTTTGGTGTTCTATTGTCAGCAAAAGTTATTTGTTTTTTATTTATTTTAAGGATAGTATTGTAGTTTTGTTATATTTTTTAGCGCACGCCTTGAGTTCGTATGGCGTGCGTTCATTTAAAAATACAGAAAATGGCGTGTGATTGCCGCACTCCAAGCATTTTATTCATGACCAGGCCTGTATCGTGTTTATAAAAACACGAAAAAAACGAATGTTTTATATCGCTATAAGTTACATGTTCGCAAGAACTTCGTGAAAAGTTGTCGTATCTCATGGGAGATTTAATGACTTACCGAAGAAATTTTAATGAGCGTGCTCTTTCCCCATGATGATAGATCTCAAAAATTTTGTTTGAGATACAATGAAATTTCAATGTTAATTTCGTTTTGTATTAACGAGGGTCACACATGTGTGAACGTCGTAAATATCTTTTGTTTTACAAACATTCGCTGATCTTTACGGTCGAACATTTACCGCGGATGACAAATGGTGGTCTGTTAATATTGTAATAATGGCGCTTTAAAAACATTGTCAAATATAAATATAAGTAATTTGGCGCTTCTCATAAGCTGATCGAAGTCACCCCATAATCGATATTGTCGTTTTCTTGGAAAGATCAGGTTATTTCTCTGGAATTACAAGTTTAGTTAATGTGAAATTTTGCACTGAAATAGAAGAAATATGTAATGTAATGATTCCAAAGTTTCAGAAGTAATGGTTTAGTATTTCGGAAGTTACTTTTAAAATAGTGGCAAAATTGATAGAAGTCACCCCGCTTTACAGTAAGTGACGACGCAAACTAATACATATAAAATTTCCATTGGCCTATAGCAAAAGAAATATCATTGACATGTATGTAAACAAGAGATAACAAAGGTCCGCGAACAGATGCTTGAGGACTTAAAGGTTGTTGTGTTGTTGGACTAGATAGAATTACTGTCAGAACAAGAAACCAACTGTGTACGAATTATTGTAGTAGAGTGGTAAAAAAAAAGAGATCTAGCTTTTAAGGAATGTATAGTAATACCACAAATACCATAATGAGAGAATTTATTTTAGAGAATGGAGTGGTCAATAGTGTCAAAAGCCTTTAAAATCAACAAACACACCACAGGCAAAATTATCAGCTATGTAGCCCCTTCTGAGCCTTGAGAGAAATGGTAAAAAGAAAGAAGAAGGGGGCATGATGATGGTGGGAAATTTTCATGGAAAATTATAAAAAAAACAAAAAGCAACTAGCTGCAACTCAGTAAATCACTCTTGACAATACAGCTTCGCCGCCATTATCTGAGCTATAATTTCATGCATTTAAAGCTTGGTTTTCATCAGGCGCTAAAAACCGTAAAGCTTAAGCTTAGAACAAACGTGTCCAACATTTAATCCAACATCGGAAATTGTTGGAAAATGTTGGACACGTTTGACCAAAAGCAAAATTTGAAAAAGAAGAAAAAAATGTGTTGGATAAAAGTTTGATCAAACTTTTCATCCAACATTTACAGCTTCATCGAACACATTTTTCGTGTTGGATGCGTTTGACCACTTTTTCATCCAACACTATGTGAAAATGATGTCATTCTATAGCAAACGAATGTCATTTCGAATGTTAAAACGTTCGAACTTCGAATATTTTGAAAAATAAACAAGATCCCATTTTTGTCAAATCACATCACGAGTTTCATTGCAAAGATGAGCAGCAAAGAAGAAGCCACGGTGAGCGATAGCTCAGTTGACAGCGTCGTTTCTGTTAAAGGGAAAGCCTTCAAAAAATACCAAAACAAGATTAAAATTCTTTAACGATGGTCGCATACGCTCCCAACTCGCTCCTTCTTTTCATCCATTCTCTGTTTTTTTCCCGGCACGACCTTTCGTCGTCAGAGAATCCAAAAGTTCTGATGAAACAGAAATGTTGGACACGTTTGATCTAACCTTGAAGCTAAGAGCCAAAAATCAAAAAGAATTTGCCGGACAAATTGAAACTTTCAGAGTGTGTTCAGGTGCAAAAAGTGTTTGCTGGCCATTCTGTTGGGTCTTTCACAGCAGCAAAATGTCTTTCGATGACGTCACAACAGTAAATTACTACAAATCTTTTTTTTTGATCAGAAAAGAAAATTGTAAAAAGTAATGAATAATACTAACAAAAATACATCGAACAAGTATTTAGATGATAAAAATATCTAGAAAAGTTCTTCCTCTTCGTCAGCAGGAGATAAACCAATATTCTCATCACGGTAATGGTTGAATTCATCATCTCCCTGATGATTATCTTCATCACCATTTTCGTCATCATCATTCATCATCGTTCTCACAATCTTTACAACAACTACACATGACGGAGCACATAATGCCATGAAAATAACACGAACGCTGGTTTGATTCGCATTTGGATTTTTGACATTTACAATAGATGAAATCGACAAGGTCATCCAGCAAGGGTTTACGCACAATCTACTTGACATTTAGTTCACCACCGACCAGGGTCCAGACATATCCATCGGGGCTTGGAACATTGGGACACTTAAGCAACCCCCTTTTGATCACTGCTGTGGCATATGAAACTCGTTTTAGGACGTGTGGTAAAACATCTCTTGTCGGTGGTAATTATTGCGGGTCCGGGTGTAATGGGACAAAACTTCTTAAAACGAGCAGTATCAACATTGTCGCAATTTTTGATACCGTAAAGACGACATACGAAGATTTCAAATATACGGAAAAGAGTTGCATCGAATTCCAATGTATCCCAAGTTTTGCTAAAAACATTTTTGAAAGACTCAGTTTCACCAACCAATAGCCCTTTCTTATTTCCTATTCCATGCAAGAGTTTGTGTAATCATTTCCTGTAAAGCAATGGAGTGCTGACAATGCAGCAGAGACTTCAGCAACGAGTAGATTTCCTTGAAGTGAAGTATCCAAGATTCTTCGTCTGTTGCAGACACTGATTTCAGTAAATACTCTACAGGCAGTTCAATAGGAGAAATGAACGGCGTGGAGAGCAATATCCGTATCAACTATCGATATGCAAACTGAGCGTACACCAAGATAGTTGCTGCAGTAGTTTGCACAAAGAAGAACCTTAGTAACTTAGTAAAATATTTTCCCGTCAATGACAGCTGTATCTGTCGAAAAGTAGCCAAAATAAACTCGCTTGTTCATGACATGATAATTCTGACTTATTCAAATAAGCACCTTAGTATCAGCTTCTTCTTGGTCGTTTCGTAAGGACTGGCGCAAATGCATCCAACATTTCATCCAACATTTTGAACGCCATGTTTGAGGAAATTTCTGAGTGCATTTACAATAATGCTCATTTATACAATGGACTTGCACGATATGACAGTTACACATTCAAAGTTGATGATATGTCTTTCAAAGAGTCAAATCCTTTTCAGTCCACTCGGCAAGTCGTTAATATAGCACGCCACATTCTCTGCTCATTATTCCACCGAAACAAGTGAACACTTGTTAATGTGAACGAAACTTGATTGACTGATGTGATTCGTTTGTTGTACGATCTTTTCTTCTCTTGTTCGTTGGTTTTGTGTGCAGCAGATAGGAGGGTGGTTTTCAGGTAAGATTTGGCAGTGGGATTGAAGACCCTTACGTCAAAGAAAGCCATCTGACTTTTAGCCCAAACTCCTCTTGCTGCTACATCAACACGATTTTAATAAGAGTAGACTTTGAAAGAGAAAACATACTGCATACTTTGCAACCCTATTAATGTGGGATTCCTTTGGAAAAACTACAAGAAATCTCGACGAATGAATGAAACAGTGTTATCAATGTGCTCAAATACAAGATAAATGTTTTCTTTTAAAAGTTACGAATGATTTTGCGTAAATACAAAATGGTTCAAGGAATAGCGCAATTGAAAATTATGGCTTTATGGGCGTCATATATGGGCGTCATTTATAAAACTCGTTTCCAGATCGTCTTATTTTATTGCAGAGGGATCATATCAAAGCGTGAGGGAACAAAGATCATTTTCATTTTTGTTTTGTTATATCTAATAAAATAAAAGAAATAAGCATTTTTTTATTTATTATTTTAAGAAAAAAAAATCACTTTTTGTTGTTCTTGCTATTTTCTTTTCAAAAAAAATTTTAATTTTATTTGAGTTTACAGACTGAAGAAACGTTTTACAGATGCCAGATATGTTTTTTAGTTTTCCATTTGTTCTTTTCAATGTTTTCTTTTTGGGATCAGACTCATATAAATGTGAGAAAATCCGAAAAGTTCTTTTCGAAGAAAACAGAATTCTTGAGTGTTACGATGACACCAATCTGACGGATACAAAAGGAATAAATACCAGCATGAAATCAATCATGACCATGATAAATCAGCAACAGCAAATGTTCATATTTACATCAAAACAACTTGACCAATTCATTATCAAAATATTGAACAAAAAAAAGAAATTTCTCTTTCATTTCACCCAATCAACTGATAGCTGTCAGAAGGCGAGTATTTCCTTTACTTTGTCACTTTGTTCAATGTATGGACCTCGTCTATACTCTTCAACTATTTTTTCAGACATCTGATTGTGCTCTCCAAGATTCAACCGGCTTTGTTGATATGTCGCTCACAATCAGATCAGTATTAAAGAGGCTTGATCATGAAAGGCTAGCTGTTTTCACTTCCAAGCCATTCTGCCATCGAGAATTTTATGAAATCATCCAGTCACAATTCGTCAATATGGTTATATTTCCTTACTGTGTTGAATTTGAAAACATTCAAGAAGTGCGATCAATTCTTCAAGATAGCAGTTCAAATGACATTAAAGCTGCCATCTTTCTCCTGCCACCTGATGAAACCCTCGCTCTTCTTGACCTGGCCAAACCAGATTATATTTCACATTATTTGTATTTTGTTCCGAGCGTCATCAAGAAAATCAAACATCCCCATCATTCTTGTCTCCATTACACAAACATAGTTCCCAGACCCCTGTCTTGTAATGAAATCAAACACATAATTAATACTACGAACTGGTAAATAAATTAAACACTATTACTTCTTTGTTAAAAGAAAATAGCTTTTTTGAAAGCGAAATACTGTTTGTTTATTTTTTTAGCGGAAAGTTGAATTCCTACGTGAGAAGATTGAAAAAACAGCAACGCTCTCCACCGCAAGGTTTTTATGAGAATTTGCAGCGTTGCAATAATGTAAGAAGAAAATTAAAAGCTGCCACTGTGCTGGAGGAACCCTTCGTTGTTGAGGTCCCGCAGTATTTGTCAGATGACCATCAAAGTTGCGACAATTCGTTAATTTGTAATATCAGCACTGGAGAAAATATGAGCAAACCGTGGAGAATTTCGTGCTGTACAGGATTGATTGTTGAGATTTTTGATTCCATCTGTCATGACATAGGGATTGATTGCGAAATTTACGAAGTCCGAGATGGGCAATATGGTGGCTTTCACAACAACAACTGGACCGGAATAATTGGGGATGTTTACAATGGCAAAGCTGATATAGGTATACAAGGGCTCACTCCTACTGAAGAACGAATGAAAGTTGTAGAGTTTTCCCATTTTTTCATGACGTCATCATTGGGTATAGCTCGTCGAATACATGAAAAGGAAGATCAGACTATTAGCTGGAGATTTTTGCAGTTTATCGAATTGGAGATCATTTATGCTTTGCTTATCCTCATATGCGCTGTGAATCTTACTCTGTACCTGTATGAGAACATCTTCGCTTTTATGAAGATAGGAAGCCAGTTTTCCATGCGAGATATTTTCTCGTATACATCTGGACTGATCGTTCAAAGAGACTTGCTGGGCAAAACACCTCACAGGTGGTCTTCAAGAATTGTAGCGATTACAATTGCGCTCGCTATGACCGTGATTACGACAAATTGCGCCGCAGGTTTAACAGCAATTAAAATCAATGATGAAAATGGTGAAGATTTTAAAGGAATCTCTGATGATCTGGTAAGTATTTCATGATTGCAGGTTCTATAATCGAATACGTTTTATGTTAAGTGAAGCTACCCCTTTTTAGATTCTCCATCCGACAGAAAACTTCAAGTTTAGTGTACAACTTGGTACAAGTCCCGAATCGTACTTTAAGAATAGTGACAATCGTGAAAAACGAGAGGTGTATGAGTTCATGAAAAAATATTTACAAAAAGATGATGTAACTGGTATGGAAAATGTTTTAAATGGGTAATCAAGTTTTCTGTTTCTTTTCCACACCATCGCTATGATGACCTCACAAAGTTATAGCCAATGTGTGCTGACCACCTTTATGTGTTTCTTATTTCAGTGAGTTGGATGGCCAATGTGTGCTGACCTTTATGTGTTTCTTATTTCAGTGAGTTGGATGGATACATCGGTGACTATGTGTATCTCAAATACATAAATTCCTTGCAGAGGTTTTGCTCAACACTTCAGCTTTACGAGGAAACGAAGTATATCACAGATCTGGCATTTGTCACTCCAAAAGATTCCACATGGACCTACAAAATTTCAAAATCAATCTTAGAACTGAGAGAAAGTGGAGAGATGCAAAAAATTATTGATAAATGGTTGTACTTTCCAAAATGTCTATCTTCTGATACATTTGAAGCATTTTCTTGGCGTTACGCGACGGGCTTACTGCTCTGTATGTCTGTCTTTACTGGGTTTTCGATTGTCGGGATTCTTATTGAAAATTTAGCACATAGAGTAACAAAATGATATTAATTGAAAACAATTTTCTTCTTTTTATCCCCTCCCCACTTGATCTGACCAAGTAAAATCACCATGGAAACCCAGGATCATCTTTAGAAAACAGTCTTCAAGTGTTTAAATTTTGAAAAATATAGATAATAAGTCGATTAAGTCGACAGTTCTTGGTGCAACTTTGTTTATTCACCGATGTTTTTGGCTGAGAAACAAACGTTCGAAATTTCGTATCTGCAATAATGTCAATTGAAATCAATTGAAAAGCGCAGATGAAGAAAGCAATAGATTTTGTTAAATAAATAAAATGTTTTTTATTTCACTTTATAAAAGATTTGTGAAAACTGAAAGCCGACGCTTTTATAGCAGATCCTTACGAAATGTCGAATTTCAGCTTTTTATAAGAGAAAGGAAATTTTTTAGTTTTAATGTTGATTTTGATGAAGGATGTCATGAAGGGTACACAAATGTCATGGGGATTCAATTCGCTGTAATTTTCGTCATGCTCAAAATTACGATGATATTATGTATTTCGACAGAAGCACCATGTAACATAACTGAAGAATATCAAAGTTCGAAATCCAATGAGAGTATTTACACCATCTTATCAGAAATAGAAAATCATGATGGCGACTTAGAAAGAAATACTGCACTGTATTCAAGATTAAAACAATGTCATCCAGTTTTTAATGGTAATATTTCTCACTCCATTACTCTTACATCATCTCAGTTTGCTTGCCTCGTACGAGAATTAACAATCCAAATAAGACTTGTAAAGCGAGTGGCTTTATTATATGGAAAGACTGGCATCAATTCAGTTATTACTGAGCAATTTGTTGCAATAGTCCATGAACACACTCACCATGTATTTAATTATTTCTTGGATAATGAATACCATCATGCAATCGATGTATTGCGGAGTATAGAAGATTGTGAAGTAGAGCTGGCTATCTTGTTCTTATCTCCAAGTGAAAGTATAGCTTTCATGGAAGTTTTAAAAACAAATCAAAACCATCGATTGAAATGGTTTTATATTCATCAACCTGTTGGAAGTGAAGTCTTGAAAGCAAGGTAAACATTCATGATTGGATAATATTTGGTGACTTGTTTTGTGATTTTGAAAAAACATTTTTTATTTGTATTGTAGAGATACGAGATGTGACGTCATCCCAGTCTTGAAAAACGAAATTGATGTTGCAAAAGAAAATAAAGAACTTCCATTTTTAAAAGTTGCATCAGTACTATACAGACCTCTGGTTTTTGAATTACCAATGGTTAATTATTTTAAAGGGAAATGTGAACTAGGAATCCTTTGCAAAGTTTCGCAAACGTCAGAACGAGGCACGCTATGGCGTTCAACGTGTTGTTCTGGTCTAGCCATCGAGTTGTTCAGCCATCTTGCTCGATTTGTTCAAGTTGAAAAACAAATTTCATTTAACTATGAAATCTACATGGTTGAAGATGGAACTTTTGGAGGTTTTCGCAATGGCTCATGGACAGGAATCATTAATGACGTATACACTGGAAAAGCTCACGTTGGTTTACAAGCAATAACAATGCTGTTGGAACGGCAAAAATACGTCGATTTTATTGAACCGATAATAGCGTCATCCATCGGGATTGCTCGCCGACACGACGAATTAAAGTTGCCGAGGATCAACTGGACATTTCTCAATAAAATAGAATTATCGCTTTCCATACTTACTCTAATGACATTCTTGTTATGCTTGGTGTTGGTATTTACCATTGAAAATTTCTCTTTACATTTTTCGAAACGTAATCGTCACCTAAGTCGAGATGCATTTTCATATGTGGCTGGTTTGCTTTTTCAAAGAGATCTTGGTGGAAAAAACCCCAGGCGGTTAGCCAGTCGAGTTCCGTCAATAGCATACGCAGCTGCCATGACGGTCTTTGTCACCACGTACACTGCTGATTTGACTGCTACTAACATCTTATTCAATGGTAAAGATGATTTCAAAGGATTAAGTGACGATAAGGTAAAGAAGTTCTGGATAACAAATTGAATGTTTTATAAAAGTTTGAAACAGCGAAAGTAACGAAATCTTTGTTCCTTTCTTGTAGATTGTGAATCCAAGCGATGATTTTAAGTTTAGCGTCATGAACAATACAAGTTTTCAATACTATCTAATGCAGAAGCCAAAGACGAAAACATATCTTCAAGATCGTCTTGTTCCTCATGATATTCATGGATTAACAAAACTTGCTGATGGGTAACAAAACTTTTTAAAGCGGAATTTTTTTGTGTCACTCAAAATGTCTAATTTGTTGTCGATTTCTCTTCTTTAAAAAAACCCAAAAAACAAAACAAAAATAAAAAACAAAAACGATTGGTGTTCTAGTGAGAAGAGTAGGTCTGAGTAAGACAGTTGGCAGAATCATGCCAGCGACTGTAGCAATGTGAATCGATGATCAACACAGATTGAGAAATCACTGCGGAACTTCTCTACAAATGTTACTTTAGATCTCCTTCACATGACAAGGCTAACATCTTCATTGCTTCGTATTTTGAAATTTCTATACTAACAAGTTGCTTGTTATAAAAACGTGCATCAAGTACGATGGCCCTGAAGGCTCACTGTAGCACGCACATAAAAACTTGTCACGCGCACAAATTTTTTTTCACGCGACTTTTTTTTCATGCGCGCAACTTTTTTTATGCACGCAAGCTTTTTTAAAAAATTTTCACACAGTTATTTTTGTTGCGCGCGCAATTTTTTTTTTTTCACGTGCATTTTTTTCTTACGCACGCATTTTTTTTATTATCTTAATTCCCATAAAAAGGAAAACTCTCGCTGATGGTCTGGTATGGATTTTAGGCAATTTCGTGACTTGTTTTCACCACGCTAGCACTTGGCGGTAGTCTAAAGCAATATGGCGGACAGTCGCTTACCTTGTTTATCGGCTAGGATCTTTTAGCAGAGATTCTTTCATTTCTAGCTATTTCGGCCAAGGGTTCAGCAACTTAGAGATCTTATCCTTCTTGGCTGTTCAACACAGTGTCTTTATTAGTCTGTCAACCTTAAAAACTTCGGTGAGTTCAGTTGAGTGAGTCTTTCCTCGTGGGAAAGATTTGTGGTAGTTTGATGTTACTGATACACGAAATAGTACATAAAAACAGGACCAGATTTCTTTTTAAGCGTGCGCAGCATATCAGTTTTTCCGGTGCGTGCAGTAAAATTCTTGTGTGCGCGTAAAAAAAAAATTGTGCGTGCAAAAAAATGTGTGCGTGTAAAAAAAATTAAAAGTTGCGTGTAAAAAAAATAGGTTGCGTGAAAAAAATTTGTGCGCGTGACAAGTTTTTTTGCGTGTTGCAGTGAGCCTTCAGGGCCATCGTAATCAAGGTTTATCTTTTCAATTGGTTGCTTCAATTTTTCAATTTTTTTTCAGACAACTGGATGGCTACATTAGTGATTACGTTTATTTGACCTATTTGACGACCTTACCGCAGTTTTGCGGAAAGAAGATCTGGGTGTTTAAGGATGAAAATGTTCCGGTTATCAGTTCTTTTGTAGTCCAGAAAAATTCAAAATGGAAAGAAATTTTATCAGAGGGAATATTACGTCTCCGTGAAAATGGTATAGTTGATTCACTGGTGCAGAAATGGATATTCTTACCAGGTTGTCAAGAAAACGAAAATGGCGTCAATGGTGTTGGATGGATGAATTTCACCGGATTGTTTTTAGTAATGTTTTGCACTCTCTTTATTTCCGTGATCATACTGACCTGTGAGAATGTTGTTGGTTTTAAATAGAAGAAACAGCAAAAGAAAGTATCATGCGCATGCGCCTCATCCTTTCCAATATCCTCTTACGAATCATCTGTTTTTTACAGCCCCCCATGTGATTAAGGTTTAGGTTTGACGTGTGACCATGGTGTGACTAACACAAATGGCATTTCCATCAGCAAGTTCTATAAGCTCGATAATTAACTCTGCATTTGCAATTACATCAAATAAGTAACCTAGCGACAGAGCATGCATTTTATTAAGACAATAGCCTCAAGAAATGCGTTAATAATACATTCTTAAAAAACTTTGGTTCGTTATAATGAAAGTTTTAATCCAAAAGAAAGTAAAAAGTTCTGTTAATAACAATCTCCATAACAGTATGTGCGATGAGTAAACAGCGATGCAGGTAAGTAGATGAAGTAGTTGAAGGTGAAGATGATGGTGAAACGCACAGTTTTCGTGTTTTTTATTTACACTCAATTACAAAAATCGGCATCCGTCAGCGTTTCCAATTTGTTACCGTTCGGGTTAAATTATGGTGGATCCGCCAACGAACATACTGTTAATATTCATGGCCAATTCACCAACGCAACGTTGCTAGATTGGTACAGCAAGTTGACAATACCACCACAATATTCGAGCTTTCGAATATTTGGTGCAACGTTACCACGAGATATTTTTGTGAGTATGCTTTCTCTGGTCACAGTAGGCTGTCATCACGCCTCCTACTGCAATTCACTTTTCTGGACATTTTAGATAAATTTCAACGGTCACGTGACATTTGATTCGAATTATAACAGTTTCGCGCCAGTCGCCCTAAACGAAACCAATCGAGCGATCATAGCTATATTTTTCTCTGATAATGATCTGAGACGAGCAGACGGTTTCCTTCACTACCGATTCACTACAGACATTGCAGACCTGACATACGCACAGAATTTGACTACACGGGAAGGGTTTGATCAGTTTAACGCTCAATATTGCATAGTTGCTACTTGGGAAAATGTCAAGTTCTACGTAGCAAATCCTGAAGATCGAGATAAACCAAACGCACAGAGTGAAAATACATACCAAGTCATCCTTTGTACAGATGGAAACGAAGGACACGCTATTTTTCAGTATGCCAAGTTGGAATGGTCACGCAGTCAAGACACTACAACCAAACAAGCACAGGTTCACAAAATTCTATCATCTGGCTTTGCTATTCTCGATAAAATTTTTATCAAATTCTTCTTATCTGTTAGGCTGGTTGGTATATTCCTACGTCAACTGATGAACAGAACAGACATTATGCGATTCCTTTCACTGGAACAGCCAATATTCTTTCGATCATCAATGGAAGTAATACAAGGGAACCTGGTACGCCTGGAAGATGGATGCGCTCGCTGCCACTTCAAAGTAAGTACTAGTACATCACAACAGTTTATCGCAGGTGTTCCAGTACTTGTGTGATCAGATTACGTACAAGCGTTTTAGTTGATCCTTTTCAAACAAAGATCTTTTTTTACTGGATTCATCAACTATTCAACTGAATTCTTGCCAGAACCCCAGAAAGGAATTTAAGTGAATTTTTGTGAAAGAGTTTCTGCTTCCCTTTCAGCCGGTTTGTGCGCTACAAAGAACGATGGGGTGTACGCAGTGAATTGCACCACATTTTATTTCTGCTGTGGAAGACAAGTAGAAAAGATGGAGACTTGTCCGACTGGTTCCGTTTTTCACCCGTTTAGTGGATATTGTGTTGAAAGGAATCTCTACCCATGTGGAGGACATGGTAAGCCATTAAGTTGGAATTTTGTCTTCTTCTGAAATGCAATTCATTTTTCCATGGATGTTTTTTCATTTCAGCGATAAATTTCTGTGACGGACGCGCAGACGGGCGTTACGAAAACCCTGCCACAAACGCCACCAATGATTACTATCAATGTACTAAACAGCTCACTAGACTGCATACATGCCCAGAAGGAATTATGTTTAACACAGGCAATGCACGATGCACACAATAGAAGTTTCTTACAGAAAAGAATGTTCCCAACGAAAAATGTCTAGTTAAGAACAGAAAACATGGACAGAGAAAAGATGTAAACTTTAGTTTGTAATCTCATATAAGATAACAATCATTATCCATCTATCTCTTCCTCTTTACGATTTTGATACTTTTCTTCCAATTTTCTTCTTTTGATATTTTGTTTTTCCAAATGTCTATCCAATCCCTCTACAAAACAATCACAACATCACATGATGTGGTGTAACAATCTCACCATCGCATGGTGATTAGATTTGTCACTAATAATAGTCACACTTACCACAAACGTAACGCTCTTTTAACGGTTTGTACTCGCCCTCCCTGCGATAGCCAGGCAAGATGGCAGACATTTTGGCAGCTGAATTGATGAGAGTTGGTGAACGAACCTTCAGATCATCTATCATCGACTTCAACATGGTCGACCTGTCAGAGAAAATCTCTTAATGTGAAATAGGAAATAATGAAACAATACGGAGTGAGTTAGGAACTAACACATAAACACATACTGTATTGATTTGGTTGTCCAAAGCTGCTCCAATCGATTGATATTATTTTCATTGGATTCTAAAAGAGGAACCCTTGGTGATGGAAAATTCGGTAAAATGTTCGAAATTGTGAAATATTCGAAAATCATTAAATGTTAGTTCGATTTTATTATTCCATTGTGTTTACAATTAGGTGAAAGAATCCAACTGCTTTAAGGAATATCTAAAATTATTAAATCATATGAAGTAGAGTACCTTTGTCATAAACCCAATCAATTTGTTCGTAATCACAGTCAAATAACACCAGTGGTATCTCTTCAAAAAGAAACCATCGAAGAAAGAATATTTGATCAGAAATCAATAGTCCAAAAGAAAAAAAAAACTCGACCTTACCCGAGGCCATGCCGTATTGCGGCCTTCTTGGACATTTTTCAATATCCAAAAGATAGTCGATTATCTAGTAGAGAAAAACATCTACTGATTGATAGGTCTGTCATCCAAGATAGTGAAGCTATAAATGATCTTCACTGGAAAGGCAACCATTTAATCAATACTTGTAACATTGTTCAACAAAACCAAAAACATCAAACACATTGTCATACTGAGTTATGTCTTCTTACCTCAGGCGTTTCATGATGCAGCCCTATCAGAAGTAACACAGCGGTCATGCAACGCACTTGGTGCCACAGAAATGCTAGCCCAACGACTTCTATCACACAGAGGGGACTAAAAATAAGAAAAAAAAATTACGATGGTTCACAGCTCCATCCTGCATACAGCCCCGTCGATTTAAAGAGAAGCAATTGAATATCTGTATTACCTTTCATCAATCTTTCTGACTTCACATGAAATGATATTTCGAATAAAATGATTGATGTTATTACCTACATCAACCTTGAAAAACAGATAGTGAACATACAGACAACACGGTTTAGATTTTCGAGGATTTTCATAAAGAAGGTTAAATATGTTAAAACCAGTTTTAACTCCTGGGGCGAAAATTGAAATTCTGACTTAGGTATATATTCCAAGAAATAAAAACAAATTAAGTTCATTTGTGTGACTCATTAAATTCAATTTAACCCTAGGTTAGAGTATTTTTATCTGAGTATCAGTTTTACTGTGTGGTTTGTTTTGCTGATAATTATACTATGGTAATTATACAGCAAAGTGATACATATTTTCCTTGGCAACCAATGTGCACACAATAACTGATAAACAAATTAAAAGCAAAGTCTGTAAGTTTTTTATAGTTAAGATAAAATGTGTTTCAAAATAGAGATACTCACTTTACAAAAATTCCTGAAATCTTTTTCTCCAACCAATTTTTGAGCTGCTGCATTCATCAACTAAGAAAAACAGGGGAGCTATAACAAGATGTCATGATAAGAAATAGAAAATAAAAAATTTCGCTGAATATCCAGACTATAGGAAGGGATTTACCTGAATGTCAAGATTGGATGAAGGAAAAAAATATTTGTATTTTCTTGTTTTACAACTGAACCTGAAACATTGATGTTCTTATTTAAATTTCGTTAAGATGAAGTTTTCTTCTACTTCATCCTGCAACCAAAATAACTTTATTTATTTGCATCATAATCAGAACAAAACAGAGATATTTTATAAAGTTTGATGTTTTTCTATATTCATCAAGAAAATAAGGCAATACCCACCTGGCATCAAAGTTTTCATCAACATACGCCTGAGCAAGTATGCGTATTTCTGGTGGCAACAATCTGTTCAGAATTTTCACATAAGGTAAATCATCTTTTACAGGAACTGTTCAGCAGAACAAAACAATAGTCAAATAGATATGTTACAGGGACTTTAAAATCTATTGATAAAAATTAAACAATACCTCCTTCATCTCGACATTCCTCTTTCAAATTTGCTCTTACATCTAAAGCTATCACCTATAAAAATAAATACTTCACTAATAGTCAGAGCTCTGACGATTTTCACTTTAATAATTTTGAGCAAAAGGTCTGAGTAGTTCTTTTTGTAGTTTATGGGGTCTGGATACTAAAAAGTGATTTCTTACTAATTGGGTGCGGGACAATAACCCGTGGTGAGCCCATAAAGACACCAATTTTTGAAAGATCTTTAACAATGCTTGAGCAAGCTAGGTACTTATATTGAAGATAAAAACCAAATGTTTTTAGCTCCGTCATTACTTTTAAGAAACAATTTTTGGGGACAGACTAATTTTAAGAAAAATTTTTTTTAGAATTATTTTATTAAAATATTTTAATATTGCTCTAGCCAGCCAAAAAAGTTTGTATTTTATGTTTTATTTACATAGTTGCCACCTACGAGTAAGTTAAGAAAAGTTACCATGGGACAATAACATTTTAAGAAACTTTTTTCCACTCGTGATCTTTGTTAAAATATTTTAACATTGCTTGAGCAAGCTCCATTTGGGGATTTTTTTGAAGTATTGTGTACATTAAGTTTCTGTAAGCAGTTTAAGAAAGAAATCTTTGGGACAAAATACTTTAAGAAATGATTAATCACGTAAAAGTATGATTTTGTTAAAATATTCTAACATTGGTAGAGCAAGCACAATTTTACGATTTTTTTAAGGTATTGTGTATATTGACTATCTATAAGTGTTTTAAGAAAATAATCTTTTGGACAAAACAGTTTAAGAAACTGTAAATTACATGGGAATCTTCAGTTTCATACGTAATTTTATGAGATTTGTAATATTATTTTTTAGTTAAATTGCCTAAAAAGTAACGTTACAGGTAAAAATGCAACGAAAGTTTGAAGCTATTGTATTGCTTGATAATTTGATTAGAACGATCAATAGAATGTCTTCAGTAGTTGATGTTTTCTGTTATAACACATATAAATGTTGTAGATAGCAGTTGAAAATTTAGCTAGTTGTAATTGATTTGTGATTTTCTCTACTAGTGATAAATATATAATAGGAATAAATAGATAACATTATGAATCCTGCAAATGAGGCAAGTAAGAAGCTATTATAGAATTTGTAGTTGGGTAGTTAGAATAGAGCCTATTGAAAAGAGAGACAGTGACTCATTACAAGAATAACAAGAGCGAGGTATTCCCTGTTAATTAATTTTCGTAAAAAGTGATAAGGTTCACCTAGAAAAAATGTCATTTGCTTTTGCTTTTGTATTTGTGTAGTTTAATTTTAATTTTCAGGCATGGAAAACAAGCATATTGATGACAATACAGGTCCATTAATAGAAAGTAACAGTGACACTTTACCAGAATCAGTGGAGTCAGGTATAATATACACAAGTAGAAATATAAATGAGTTTGAAACAAGTTAAAACCACAATAAAAGCACTGGCTGAGCTATTTACATCTAGATATGATAAGTCAATTGCTAGTAATTGGATTTTCTGAAATGAATTTTATATTCTAAAAAGTTTATCAAAATGGTAAATTTGTGAAATAAGCCATGCTTTAGTGTATCATTATTACAAGTACTGTTGAAAAGTTATGATATTTCAATTTCAGCAGCTCACATTTGCATCTTGCATGTTGGTGAAGGAAATGAAACTGGTGAAATTAAGCTGTTTATAAAAAACATGTGCAAGTGGGACAAGGTTGTGACTGTCAAAGAAGAAAGATTGAGATCTTTGAAGTCTAGTAAATATAATGATGTTCTTAATGCATTACCAGAAGTTTTTGAGCCAAACCAGGGCTATCATTCCAACTGTTATAAAAATTTTACTGCCTTTACATCAGCATCATCATCATCCTCATCGATGAAAAATAGAGATCACCATGAGTCTACCACAAGAAGTACCAGATCTGAACTTACTTTACCAAAGTCATCATCAACTGGGTGTTCGCCTGCAATTTGCATCTTCTGTGACAAACCAAGAAAGAAAGTGAAGGGAAAATGGGAAAATTTGGGCACAAGTGAAAGCAATAATGCAGAAATAGTTATTCGCAAAGCAGCAGCAGCATTGGGTGATCAGCAATTACTTTTGAAGATAGGTAATTACGGGTTTGGAGATGGACCAGACTTTGTAGCGAAAGAAATTAAGTATCATCACTCATGTCGAAAAAATTATTTGAATCGATCAAGAAATGCCAAAAAAGACCCTTGTGATTCAACAGATGTGAAATCTCAGAGTCTATTGTATATCAAAGAATACATACAGAAGCACATAATTGAAGAAAACTCAGCTGAGTATGTCAGTTCTTTGTTATTCCGATATAAAACATTCTTTCAAGCAGCGGGTGGTGATATTAATCTTCTGAATTCATACAGTCTTCAAAATTTTTGTAAATTAATTGAAAAACATTTTGAAAACAAATTAACTTTGGCAGCAGACAGCACCAAGAAGAAGCTAGCATTTAATCCAGAACTCAAAATAGAAGATGCTTACAATGTGGCAGAAAGGAAAGAATGTGAGGATTACTCAAAGAATATTTGGAACTGTGCATTATATCTTCGGAAAAAAATATTGGAGACAGTTCCAACTCCACTAGAAGAACCCTTATCTGTTCAAAACATCCTTGATGGTGAAGTAGAGATTCCAGGAGAGGTCAAAGATTTTTTTAAGATTATGTACACAGGGGTTAATTCAGAAAATGATTCTGATAGAAAGGAAAGACTCATCAATTCCAGTGCAGCCGATGCTGTTTATGCGTGCTCTGGTGGCAAACAACTACCTGGGAAACACCTATCCCTTGCTGTAGCAATTAAGTCCATGACTGGAAGTAGAAGAGTTGTCACCTTAATGAACAGATTTGGCCACTGTGCAAGCAGTGAAACCGTGAGAAGAATAGAAATGGGAATGGAAGCCACCATTTCTGAAAGTAACAGCATTCTTCCAAGTCATATTGTGAAAAAACATGATCTTTGCACTGGTACAGCATGGGATAATTTTGATGTGAACATGGAGACACCTTCAGGTGCTGATACAATTCACCATACCTACGGTATTTGTTATCAAAACATTGAAGGTAACGAAAATATTTCTGATGTTAACCCAACTGATTTATTGCCAGCTGGAAATAAAAGAAAAGTAAAAGAATTCAGAAAAGTTGGTGAATGTTCCGCTGCAGAAGAATTTGAACCATACTGGAAAAAGCCGAAGCAATCCCGTTTTGAATTCTTTCTATTGTCTATATATCCAACTGATGATTACACAAATGCTAAATATTTAGATGTTCTGTGGCTGATGATTGTAAATTTATCAAGTATTGACATCCCAATGTGGATTGGTTGGAATTCCTTGGCAAAACCTAGAAGTATTGAGCAACGAGTATGTTACATGAAACATATTGCACTGCCACCCACACGAACTGATGTAATTAAAGAAACATTAAAACGATCTCAACTGGTTGCAAAAGAATGTAATCAGCAATATGCTATTGTGACGTATGATCTAGCAATTGCAAAGGTAGCTAAACAACTGCAGTCCGAAGAATCACCACATTTTGACAATGTTTTTGTGATGTTTGGTGCTTTTCACATAATGCTCAATATATTTTCAAGCACTGGAAAGATAATTGAAGGCTCGGGAGGGCCTTATGCATTATCTGAATGCAAAATTGTTGCACCTGGCTCAATCAATCAATTTCTAAAAGGCAAGATGTATAACCGTTGTAAAAGAGGCCATACTCTTCTTGCAGCTGCAATTCATGGTCTGCATTTGGAAAAATTCATTGATGATTTGAATGTAAAAGAAGATTTTGTTAGTGAATTGGACAAGATTGCAGAGAAGGGCCCAGTCAATGCTGAGAACATATCACAGATGATGAAACATGTCATCACACAATACGAGTTTTATTGCAATGATACGTTAAGTGGAGAGAGAGGCAAAACAGCCCAGTACTGGATGCAGTATGCAAATATAATAGACCTTAGCAATGTTTTACACAGAGCAATCAAATCTAATAATCCAGAACTGTTTGCATATGCTCTATTTGAATTATCACCAATATTTTTCATGACAAACCATTTCAATTACGCAAGATGGATGGTTTTGTATGCCTTGGAGCTAGCAAATCTAGATCCTGAGGTTTATAGATTGCTTATCAATGGTGGGTTTTCTGTTAACCGTACCGGTAAACCATTTGCAGAAGTGGCAGTGGATATGGCATTGGAGCAAACTATCAATGCAGAGGCAAAGAACAGACTCAAAGGAATTATGAAGTTTGCAGATGTTTCGTCAGCTGTAAATAGATGGTCAGTGACAAATTCAATGAAAACAGAATTAGTAAACAGTTTACTAGATATAGCTGGATTTACAGATGCGAATTCTAGTCATAAAGAGACACAAGAACCAAGAAAAAGGCAAGACAACAGAGACCTGAAGGAGCTCAAAAGTGTGATTAAGGAGACAATGAACCCTTTTGATGAGGAAATCAACAAGGAACACTTATTCAATATCAAAACTGGCCGGAAAGTCAACAAAGAAGCAGAGAATTACCTATTGCAAATTTTTTCAAAAGGAATCGAAAAGAGGGATGAATTTATTGAGAAATGCAAGAAAGACGCAACCAAATTTGAGGATCCAATCAAGAAGACAAAAATCGAAAATTTCGCAACAGAAAGTACGTTAAAGTCTAATAAGTCAAAGAAAGTTGCAGAAATCATTAGTATAAAAGGCACACGTGATCTCTTTGGGCGTCTCCTTTTTCTAGCTATAACACATAGCCTTGACATCAGAAAATTATTTGAGTACCCACTACTTCCTGAGCCACCATGTTTTTCTCATCCAGATGGGTCAATGTACCAGGCTCCAAAATCTACTGTTCTTGATCACATAGTGAAGAACTTTGATGTGATCTGCCCAAAGCCTGTTAGAACCGTAATTGTTGATGGTATGTTTTTGATCAAAAGTACAACACAACAATGTTGCCCAACCTTTGCTGCATTTGCAAGAACAATGCTAATGAAAGTGCTAAAATTGGCTGAATATCGTGTTGATATATGTTTTGATGTGTATGAATCACCATCAATCAAAGATGTTAAAAGGAAATACAGAGGAAATGAAGAAACTGAACGATTTTTTTCGTTTGGTCCGAGGCAAAAGTTTCCTTCTGATATCAGCAGCTTGTTACAGATATCTGAATTTAAAAAGGAGCTTTTGAAGTTTTTACAACAGGAATATCAGGATCCTGTTTATGCATGTATACTTGGAAACAAGATCTTTTATTGTTCTATTGACAATCAATGCCAAAAGTTTTCTGTTATTGATGGCCATCTGAAGGTTGATGATGTGCATGAACTATATGGCAACCATCTCGAAGCAGACACAAGGGTCGCTTTTCATGCACTTCATGCTGATAGAACAGATCCTGGAAACATTGTCGTTAGAGGTGAATTAATTTGTTAAATGATAAAATATGAGTTTCTTTATACTTGCAATAAAAATCCACAATGAAACGAAAATATAATGTATCTTTTGCAGTCTAGGGAAGCCAAACAACACAAGGTATCTTGTTATTGTGTTTGAAAATGGTTCCAAGATTGAATTCATCTTTCCTTATGTCTTGATTGCTTATAGGTAATGATACTGATATTCTGGTCATTTTAATGTGCAATGCTGAAAAATTTGAAAACAGATTATGGCTTGACACAGGTCTGGATCACAACAACTCACGTAAATTCATTGATATCAAAGCTGTGAGTCAAGAAATCAAGAATTTGGATTCTCTACCAGGCATTTATGCATTTACTGGTATCGATTACTTACCATCTTTCTACCGGAAGGGGAAGATAAAACCAATGACGATAATGAATACCCAAGATAAGTTTGCAGCTGCATTCAAAAATCTTGGAGAAAAAGAATTGGATCCTGAAACTGTTCAGGATATCGAAGAATTCGTGTGTCACATGTATGGTTATAAGAAAAAAAAAGATATACATGAAGTTTTAAGTCTACACTTCCATAAAAAATGTAAACCTAAGAAGTCTGGAAACCCACTGGATGCACTTAAAAGTGTAGATCCAAAAACATTCCCACCATGCCGTCAAGTTTTGAATGAACAGATTAAAAGAGCTTGGTTTGTAGCAAAATTGTATAAAACAGCAACACAAGCATATCCAGCTGAAGGTTTTGCTGAAATAGATTATGGTTGGAAACTTTCAGATGGTAATTTCTTAGATCTTGAGTGGTATAAAGGTGAACAAGTCCCGTCTGCAATGGAAAGAATAGAGCAACTTGAAGATTCAGATGATGAAATGATTGTCGATGAAGAAAGTGATGTCAATGATGGTAGTGAAGATAGCGACATGTCAGATTTGGATGATTAAATTTAATAAACACTTTTGTTTGATACATACTGCTTGAACATTATAGAGTTTACAATTTTTGGTAATTCTGTTTCACAAGTTAATATTCATGTTGTTTAATCACTTGAAACTCTTTTCTTAACTGAGCATTATAGCATTATAGCATATATAGCATTATAGCATAAGTAATAAGTAATAAACTGACTATGCCTTATGCTACTTAGGAAATGGAAAGTAATACGAAAGCAATTTATTGAATCTAGAAATATGTTTAACGAATCTGTTTCTTTCATGAAAATTGAAAACAATATATTGTATCTATATGTTTAGCGCGTCAGTTTCTTCCATGGGAACTGACTTGTTATCCTTTTTCATATTACTTTAGAAAGTATAATTTAGAAAAGCTTTTACTAACTCTTTGGGTTCACTTGATCTGAGTAATACTTACTGTAAGATATTTTGCAGATTACTTGGATTCATGAGTTTTATGAATGTTCTACTTTATATATGTTGACATGGACATTTCTTTGATTCTTGTTATGAAGTCTTTTTCCAGTTGAGTTTTTACTAGTCATGTTTATTTTATCTAGGGAATTACAGAGTTACTGGCTAAATTGTAATTGTTTTCTAAATAGTTTGACAATATGAAACTGAAGATTCCCATGTAATTTACAGTTTCTTAAACTGTTTTGTCCAAAAGATTATTTTCTTAAAACACTTATAGATAGTCAATATACACAATACCTTAAAAAAATTGTAAAATTGTGCTTGCTCTACCAATGTTAGAATATTTTAACAAAATCATACTTTTACGTGATTAATCATTTCTTAAAGTATTTTGTCCCAAAGATTTCTTTCTTAAACTGCTTACAGAAACTTAATGTACACAATACTTCAAAAAAATCCCCAAATGGAGCTTGCTCAAGCAATGTTAAAATATTTTAACAAAGATCACGAGTGGAAAAAAGTTTCTTAAAATGTTATTGTCCCATGGTAACTTTTCTTAACTTACTCGTAGGTGGCAACTATGTAAATAAAACATAAAATACAAACTTTTTTGGCTGGCTAGAGCAATATTAAAATATTTTAATAAAATAATTCTAAAAAAAATTTTTCTTAAAATTAGTCTGTCCCCAAAAATTGTTTCTTAAAAGTAATGACGGAGCTAAAAACATTTGGTTTTTATCTTCAATATAAGTACCTAGCTTGCTCAAGCATTGTTAAAGATCTTTCAAAAATTGGTGTCTTTATGGGCTCACCACGGGTTATTGTCCCGCACCCAATTAGTAAGAAATCACTTTTTAGTATCCAGACCCCATAAACTACAAAAAGAACTACTCAGACCTTTTGCTCAAAATTATTAAAGTGAAAATCGTCAGAGCTGTGACTATAAATTATTTGTTCTCGGGTTCATTTGAATTATAATCAAAACTGCGAATCAAAGTAACCTAACCTGGCCAAATGCACTCACACCTTTGTCTGTTCTACCACAGCGAGAATATCGTGATGATCCACGGTCTTGTATTAACTTTGATTTCAATAATGCTGAAAACAGTTCCTCCTGTAAATAATTATTATCACTGTATCATTAAAAATTCAACATTTGGAAACACGTCATCAAAGAAATGACACTTGCATGCATGCTTTGTTGCATGCTTTGTTGCTATTGTTAATAATAAGCAAAAAATACATGATCTATACCTCAATAGTGTTTTCTGTGTTATCCTGTGATGCAAAACCCTGATAATCCCAACCGAGATAGAGAAATTTCAAGGCTATTCGACATTTGTTGTACCTGAAGTAGAACATGACTGAAACAACATGAATAATTCATTCATAATTATAACATGGCATGCAAATATGGTTGGTGAATACAACTAAAATGATATTTGTGTCTAAAACTTTATCAAAAAATTAACAAATAGAAGCATCTTTCAAATTTAAAACTAAGGGCATTTCAAAACGTGTCCACAATTCATCATCGCTAAATGAAATCATCATGAAATCATCATTCTGTTTATTACTTTTTTTTAATATCAACAACAGATACATGATTAAATTGATAATCTCCACAGCTAGCAACAGTTATGTGAAAATAAATCAATACCTATCAAAATCAATTGGTCGCGGTTTCAATTCCTTTTTCCGAGATTTGTTGGAAGATTTGTTTCGTTGTTCTTTGTAATAGGAAAGATCTCTTTGTAGTGTTTGATTAGTTTTAACTAGTTCTTGGCATTTAGAAATTAAATCCTGTAAAACAACAAGGAAGATTTTAAGCATGTGGACTATTATTAACTTCAAATTTGTAATTAGCTATATAAGTACCTGTTTTGAAAGATTTTCCCATTCTTCAGCATCGCTTATATCATCCATATTTCAAGTTTGTCTAAAAAAAGAAAGATTCATGCAACAGCAAACATAAGAAGGCTTGCATGAACTAAAACATTTTTTGAAATTCATTTATTTCTGTTTATCCAAGATGGTCTTTTCAATTTTGATGAAACTATTATCAATGAGGGTCCTGTGAAAAAGTTCCTTGAGCAATTTCATTTGTGTAAAAAGAGTAAAACATTCCTGATTTTCAAACAATACGACAATAGGAACTTTGACACCAAAACACTACTTAAATGCAATATCATGTTGTTTTGTTACAGTACCGTAAAACGGGGTGACTTGAAACAGTGTCATTTCTCATGACAAAATGAATGAAAAATTTCAGTAGGTGTACTTTGTGAAGCAAAAACTGGAGATGGTATGCCCAGCCCTGTGAATCCAGGTCGGCTTTTGGCAATGCAGACCTAAAAGCCGACCTATGTTAGGCTGAGGTCAGCTTTTTCTTGCCGACGTGTTTTATCTCCAAGGTCGGCATGCCGAGAAAATGAATGTATAAGGTAACATAGCCGACCTAAAGGTTCTATAAAACATTCAATTTGTCGACCTCAAAGAGTTTTGCTTCTATTTTTTTAATCGGAGACTCAGTACGGTTGGATGAATGAAGAACTCGTTCTAATATACTTAAGGAAGATTATTGGCATGTTTACGTTTCAAAAGAGACTGCTATCGTGGGATACTTTCGAAGCTCACATGACAGACAGTGTAAAAAAGTTATTAAAAGAGATGAAAACTGATGACGTCCTTATCCCTGGAGGATGTACGAAGTACATCCAAGCGCCAGATGTTTGCTTGAATAAGCCATTCAAGAGCCACATGATGGAATTTTATGATGAATGGCTTGCATCTGGTGTTCATCAGTACACCGAATCCGGGAACATGAAAGCTGCGCCAAGAGAATTAGTTGTCAACTTGATTTTGGAGGCATGGGATCATTTGGATGAAAGTCTTATAACCCAGTTGTTTAAAAGTTGTGGATTAAACTTGAAAAACGATGGTAGCGAGGACGGTATGATTCATTGTTTTAAAAAGGAACAGCCTTGTGAGTCTGGTTCAGGCTAACGATCCCTGTAATATCATTGACCAGGATGATCCTGAAGACGACTTTGTCAACGTTTTGGATTTGTAAATCTCTAGATTGATGTCAAAGAAAATTCTATGATATATGAAAAATTTAATTTTTTAATAAACGCCCCTCTCCAATAAACGCCCCCCTGAAAATCAAAATAATTTTATAAATGCCCAGGGCGTTTAAAAGAGAGAATACGGTAGGTGCAAATTTGCCAACTTTTCATTGCTGAGAAACCAAGGTATGCTTTGAAAGGAAAGCCCGATGAGAACTTCCAGGATGCATTTTTCACGGTACATTGAAGTGGCTCCGCTGTTCCTACTACAAGCTTTGTACATCTCGTACAATGTCTGATGGCGATACAGAACAGTAGGGCAGTTTATCTCACCTAACTCCATCACTCGTAATTGAAACTATTCCAACAAAAATATATTTCATCGCATTCTTGCCTGAAAAAGGTGATCAAATACCAAATGCCGCTATTCAATTTTTTGAAATCGCTCGCGTTAATGTTATTCACCAGAGCGTGTTTCATAAAAAATTTTTGTGCGCTTATTTTCTTTTACCAGATGGTTTTAATAATCACGTTGTGTTTTTCTTAAGGCAAGGTCTGTAAAACCTAGATTTAATTTATTCATCTGTCTTTAAATTTTCTGTGATTAAATTTTCGCATTAAAAATCACACTCTTTTGATTTAAGGTAATTAGGGTAGCTGGGGCTTGTTGATGAACAGTTATCAAATCTGATATAATACAGTATACAGTGTATACGTCCCGTTAAGCCTAAGTTGCCGTAACAAATATTTCAATTTGCCGACCTCAAATAGTCAATCAGGACAGCTTTAACGACCTAAAATATGCTCCAATTCGGGAAAAATTTCCCGGCTTTCGTCGGCACTTATGTGTTGTCGTCTTTTCTTCTGGATTCACAGGGCTGTATGCCAATTAGTTTGAAACTTTGTTCTGAAAGAAAAAGGATGAATGGTACTTTTTTCAAAATTTTGTAGTAGAGTACCTGCTCCCCTTACCGCTATGTACCGCTTGCCGCTAACTCTGAGTTTGATAGCTTATTTCCTTCATTTAAAGATAACAAATCAAACAAAACTTTTTGTTATTTGAAAGCATATGCATTCAGCTATCCTTATGAAAAGTTTCAAAGTGAATTGCCAAGTACTTACTGATCTATAGAATAAACTCTGACACCGGGTAGGGATCATGGTGAAAAATTATTTAAAATGGCTCCTTCGTAAAATAAATGCTTCAAAATTCAGTGTCATAAATAACTGAACATATTGATTCCTTGAAATTCCTCTGCAGGCTTGAATGCTACCAGGATCTGAGATTTTATCCACACAAACAGTTTTCTTGTATATATTGTGTACGAGGGTAAATCGTCCAAAGTTTACAGTAAGGTAATTATGTAATCAGGTGTCCTTTCTCCACTATAGCAACAAAAATATTGTTCTTGTTATTAGTACTGATTTCAGCTTGATTATTCAAGCAGTTAAATTTTTCGCACAGACATTCAATTAGCAGCAAATCCCGTATTGATAATATTACCCATAGATTCATCATTCAAGAAACATGAGTGAAATTCCTTTCATAAAACGTTTCACCCAAAGGACGCATTGTCATTATTTTTATTTCGTTCACGTGTGGGTGAATCATTTATAAAAGTCCAACTTTGACTTGAAAAATGTTATAATAATGGGCGATCATAATCATTACTTAGAAATATTAGTGATGATTGTGTTGTGATAATTACTTTTTTTAATTCCCAACGCGTGTCTAGAGTTTTTTGCGATCAAAAGTTGACTTGCAGTGACGTATCCAGAGTTTTTGGGGGATACCAGTACATAGCTTGCAGTGCAGTGGCCCACAATGGCGCCAGCATGGTTGGCACCGACCGAGCAGCAAAAATTTAGAAATATCAACTCCAGATGCTCTAAAAATGCACTCTCCAGACAATGACATTAAAATTTAGCATATGACATGTCATATATTCATATAATAGGTCGTAGGGTTGACTACTTTATAGACGTTTTTGGGCGTAAATCATGTCTTAAACACGACTTATGTGTGAAGGTTTGTAAGCAATAGGATTAAATAATCGTCAAAAGACCGTTTTTACATAAAATATACAAAGTTGAAAATTCCTCAAATTTTGTTTTTTGGGCGTGCAAGTTTGGGTGCCAATACTGGTTTACCGGTATCAAATCCTCCCTGGATACGTCCCTGACTTGTCAAGACGGTACTATTGTTTTCTAAAAAAACTTCGCAGATAAAAACATGGCTGCCTTCGATTTGTAAACAGTAAAGGCATGCTAAAATTCCATAAAAATTTTGTTATTTGCATCACAAGTTTAGCGGAAAGAGGAACATCACCCCAATGATGTTTACAATTACACAGGGTGGCCACTTTTTTTGAATAAGCGTTGCGGTAAAAACATTGTGGCTTTAGAAACATATAAGATTAAAAGACCAACAATTATATTTTCGCGATATATTTCGATAATTTTTTATCATCATCAGGCTAAAAGTAAAATCAGTAAAACAGTTATAAACAGTTAATGGTAGATTAAAATATATACAAAAAGTCAGACACACAACTTAATTTCAACAACTATCACAATTTAATCACTAGAGCTCTCGAACGATATTCGTCTTTAGTATTAATTGATGGTTTGAGTTCACTGATCCATAGAGCTTCTAGGGTCATTAAATACGTCAATGATCACACAGCTTAAATTTGTTGATTGTTTTCCAAATTACTGTCATTGTTTCAAAAAATCTGTTCTTTTCATTCACATCTTAATCGACCATTAAAAATTTAATTGCATTTTTCGATGACATTTTCCTTATTTTTTCAAAACCCACTTCTTCATTTTTCACAAAAATATACTAGCCGAAAGAGCTTGAAAATGGCTTTCCATTGATGTAAAAATTATTTTGAAATTCAGTATATTCATTTAAAAAAACGACTTTAAAATTTCCATTTCCAACATTACGAAACACACTGTATATGTCGATGCAATTATCTGAACGTTTTCGAAACTAATACTGCTATCACATGTAATAAAATGCAATCCCACAGGGCTACTCCTTCGTCAATGTTCCCGAATCCGGCAAAGTAGATGACGACTTGTTTGGCCGACATAGCATGCATTACAGCACGGACAATTAATTTTATATACAACTTTGCTTTTCAACGATATATCAACTTTTGGTTTCAGGGACGGCAATACAGTTTTCACCTTTTTCAAAGTAAAAATAATTTTACATGGTGCATTCATTCTCTTTAATGTGTTTTCAAACTTCTCAGAAACTCGACCACGGTATTGAACGAAAACCATTTTCTCCTCCTTATCCCCTTCTTTCTCTTCTTCTTCATTCTTATCTTTGTTATTTTGTTTCGTTATTATATTTTCCAGGGTTCGTTTGATAAAGGGTTCGAAAAACCTTTGTGGATACTGGTTGTCGAGTAATATTTTCCTTGCACGCACTAAACTTTCATCAAAATTACTCCAATTACTACAAGACCTGAAAATTCGGTGAATAAATCCTGACACAACTGATTTCTTGTATTTTAGTGGAGCTAGACTGTGGGAATTCATGGTCAGACCAGTGTCAGTTTTCTTTTGGTACCAAGTAGATTGTAATGTGTTTCCTGTCCGTGTTATTAACATATCCAAGAAAGCTAATGCATTATTACTTTCTCTTTCTATAGTAAATTTTAATGATGGGTGGAGATTGTTGATTTCAGCAAGTTTTATATCTATCTGAGTTCTTGAAATATTTGTCAAAATATCATCCATGTAACGTGAGAACAAATTTGCATTATCTTTGATTTTTGAATCAAATTTACTCATCCAAGCATTTGCGATTTGTGGTGCAGGGGGACTGCCCATAGCAAGCCCATCAATTTGACGGTGGAATCCCATCATTTGTTTGCATGACTACATTGGAACTACAAACAGTTAAAAGTTGTCGAAAAGTTTCCTTGTCTACAGGTGGCGTTTTATATCAAATCGCAAATGGTTGGATGAGTAAATTTGATTCAAAAATTAAAGATAATGCAAATTTGTTCTCACGTTACATGGATGATATTTTGACAAATATTTCAAGAACTCAGATAGATATAAAACTTGCTGAAATCAACAATCTCCACCCATCATTAAAATTTACTATAGAAAGAGAAAGTAATAATGCATTAGCTTTCTTGGATATGTTAATAACACGGACAGGAAACACATTACAATCTACTTGGTACCAAAAGAAAACTGACACTGGTCTGACCATGAATTTCCACAGTCTAGCTCCACTAAAATACAAGAAATCAGTTGTGTCAGGATTTATTCACCGAATTTTCAGGTCTTGTAGTAATTGGAGTAATTTTGATGAAAGTTTAGTGCGTGCAAGGAAAATATTACTCGACAACCAGTATCCACTAAAGGTTTTTCGAACCCTTTATCAAACAAACCCTGGAAAATATAATAACGAAACAAAATGACAACGATAAGGATGAAGAAGAAGAGAAAGAAGAGGATAAGGAGGAGAAAATGGTTTTCGTTCAATACTGTGGTCGAGTGTCTGAGAAGTTTGAAAACACATTAAAGAGAATGAATGCACTATGTAAAATTATTTTTACTTTGAAAAAGGTGAAAACTGTATTGCCGTCCCTGAAACCAAAAGTTGATATATCGTTGAAAAGCAAAGTTGTATATAAAATTAACTGTCCGTGCTGTAATGCATGCTATGTCGGCCAAACAAGTCGTCATCTACTTTGCCAGATTCGGGAACATTGACGAAGGAGTAGCCCTGTGGGGGATTGCATTTTATTACATGTGATAGCAGTATTAGTTTCGAAAACGTTCAGATAATTGCATCGACATATAGATCATTGACGTATTTAATGACCCTAGAAGCTCTATGGATCAGTGAACTCAAACCATCAATTAATACTTAAGACGAATATCGTTCGAGAGCTCTAGTGATTAAATTGTGATAGTTGTTGAAATTAAGTTGTGTGTCTGACTTTTTGTATATATTTTAATCTACCATTAACTGTTTATAACTGTTTTACTGATTTTACTTTTAGCCTGATGATGATAAAAAATTATCGAAATATATCGCGAAAATATAATTGTTGGTCTTTTAATCTTATATGCCACTTTTTTTGCATTACCATTTTCCCTGACTTTTCCCTGACTCTCAGCAAATTTCCCTGACTAACCCTGAGCCTGTCAAAGACACTGCCACTGATTTTCCTGTTAACATCATAATAGCTAAGAAAGATTCTTCTAATAGGTAACACAAGCCTCAAAATTTCCCTGACTTTTCCCTGTCTTTCCCAATTTTCTCGTTTTTCCCTGACTTTTCCCTGACTTTTCCAGGTTTTCCAGATCGCTGGCCACCCTGTTACAGTATTTGTTCTCAATCTTATTCTCCTTGTTTGTTCTTGTTGATTTGAAATTTAGAATGACCAATTGTGGTGGTAAATTCATTTAGCTGTTTTCTCACATTTGCATTGACGAATTTTGCAACATTTACAATTAACGTAAAACGTTCAGGGGACTCTAATATTACTTTCTTCAATTAAAAGTTATGAGCAAACTTTGTTTCAAGTCGCCAAGTTTTATGGTCGTTATTCAATTACATATGATCCAAGTCTCTTGGTTCTTACAGGAGTCTCCCAATTTTAGTATTCAACTCCCGATCTCCCTGATTCTTGTTTTCACAGTGTCTTCCTTACCCCATCATGATTTTGATACCTGAAAGGCAACGTATTTATGTGGTCTAGATGCAAAATGGCATGCTACCGTAAAGCGGGGTGACTTCGATCAGTAAAAATAAACTGTTAAAACTCTGAAATTAAAGTGTGTTTTTCATATTTTTCAAGATTTTCATTTAAATTCCTAGTGTAAAATATCATCAGAATCGTCTTCAAGCGAAACGATCAATTTCTTCCGAAATTAACGACGCCAAACATCAAAATTTCACTGCTCACATTGGTAATCGCTCTACATCGTATTCAAGAGTCTAGCCTGGACATTTTTGGTACATATGTGAAGTATAGAGGCTGAAAATGTAAAGAAAATTATAATATGTCTGAAAGAAATTCTGTTCTTCACCGCTATTCTGTTCTTCATTCGCTGATCTTTTAGGGTCGAACATTTACCGCAGATGAGAAATGATGGTCTGTTAATATTGCAATATGGCCCTTTAAAAACATTGCCAAATATAATTATAAATAATTTGGCGCTTCTCATAAGCTGATCGAAGTCACCCCATAATCGATATTGTCGATATCTTGGAAAGATCAGGTTATTTCTCTGGAATTACAAGATTAGATAATGTGAAATTTTACACTGAAATAGAAGAAATATGTAATGTAATGATTCCAAAGTTTCAGAAGTAATGGTATAGTGTATCGGAAGTTATTTTTAAAATAGTGGCAAAATTGATCGAAGTCACCTTTACGGTACCGTCAATCGTCCTAACTTCGGACATCCTTCCAAACTTCGGACTTCCAAACTCCGTAATGATTTGCTAATCACGTACATCGTCATTGTCGTAGAATATTGTTTTAATTATGCATTTTATACTGATTTTTTATTTATTTATTTGTTTATTTTATTTATTTATCTACTCATTTATTTATTACTTTTTTATTAGTTTTACTCAATCTCATTTTATTCATTTTGTGTGTACTCTATTTCAGTCTTTAAGCTCTTTTCTCTTTTCTTTACCTTTTCTAAACATCTCAGTTCAATTACGATGACAACAATTTTTTTACAACTTGGTTTTTTTATTAGATAATTTTAGATTTTTATAATTTTAGATTAATATATTTGAATTTTGGCCATTTTTAGTTTTGATTATTTTAAACAGCTATTTCATTTATAACAGTTTCTTAAAACTGACGAAAAACGCTGTATAAATATTGTCAATAATAATAATAATAATAACACGCTAAATAAACAGACCTATCTGGTAAACGAAATGTACATAATCAATCAAACCAAGTCACAATAAATACTAAAATATTAGATAAAGCTGATAAAATAATGTGTTCAAACGCAATAAAGTCAGCGTGAAGCGTAAATAAGCGTGTAGAAAATAAGTGATTTGAAAATAATGATAAACGTCATCCTCAAGGGATTGCAATAGCAATCCTGACGGTTTTTACTTGTATTAACTTTTGAAATAACTATGAATTTTTTATATGTAACTGAATGAGAACCAGGTAACCAGAGAACCAAGCATTGAATATCATTTAGCGAAATGTTTTGTTTACATTTTTTTCCACTTTTTTCTTTGATACTAATCAATTGCGTATGATGATTTTACAATACTCTTCTCTACGTAATGAGCACCTGCGTATGTTTGTATTTATGTCCGTGGACAATTATCCATAGTGGATATTCGCCTTTAAACGCGCAGTGTAATTATAAATCACGTTCGTCTCAAGGGTACAGTCAACTAATTTAAGTGTTTCATTTCTGTTAAGTTTAGTTGTGACAAGTTTTAGATTTATAGTTTATTTCACAGTGCAGCATGGACTTTTACTGATGTGGTTTGTATTTTGCGAATATGTTTTTTTTATGTCCGAAGTTTGGAAGGATGTCCGAAGTTAGGACGATAGACGGTAGTCTCGCCCCATCATGAGGCGTTATATAATTGTATGTTTCTGTTTTTTCTGCCGCACCGTTCCTGCCCGGGGACGAGAATCCTAATTCATTAAGACTTGTTCATATCACCCTAACTAGTCTCGGTCCCTCCTCAATGCTTTGTCCTTCAAGATTCGCTGATCCAGTCTCTGTAGTGGACGTGAAGAAAACCGCATAGTGCCGTCGGTGAACAAAATATAACTTAAGACAACAAAACTACAAATTTATCTTCAGTGAAATCGCCCTGAGCAACAAACATCTTCTACTTACGCTTCTACCCCCAAGAAGAAGGGGTTTCCTGTTTGATGCGTTTGCATACAGATTCTCCGATGATTTTGAATAACGCATGACGATGATACTGCAAATGACTATTTTCACAAAATTTGTATTTTACAGAACAAATAAGATCATTTGAGGTATAAACTTTTGAAAATTGAGTTAAATCTTATCAACTTTGCTATTCTTTGAATGGTCATAAACTACCTCCTCAAAAAGGGTTTCTTTAGAAAAACTTCATTATAATGCTCACGATGAAAATACAATTTTCAAAAAATTCTTTTAATTTACCTTGTACTCTCGACCGAGTGAATACATGCCTCTTGATTTACTTAATTTACCAACTGGTCTATACATTATTATACTTAACATATCACTGCCGAGGAGTAAGAATGAATGTTAGTATTTTTTCTTCATAACTTTTAATCTAAGAAAGTAATTACTATGAAATTTTGAAAAAAGGTCTATTCATCTTTTATCTTTCAGATAACGAAGTGTTCAAACTAATTGATGCACACCACCTCAAGTTATTGCTTCACAAAGTACACCTACTGAAATTTATCGTGCGGGGGTGACTTGAAACAGTGCTGTTTGGCACAAAAATGTTGTTGTGTATTATAGAGCGCCAAAACAGAAAACGTGTGATCTACAATTACTTGCGTATAAAGCATAAATTAAAATAATTTGTTATTGCCAGTTTCATTTTTATTAAGTGATGGAGAGTGTTAGTAAATTTTGAAAACTCAAAATTTCAGAATGGTAAAACATTGTAGAAAATAAGTTACACGCTTTTTTTTTTATAAGAACCAGTAAAATCTGACCTGAGGCTGGCTGTTCTTATTTTTTGAGCCTTTTTCAGCCTGAATTGTTCTTATTTTGTTCTTTGCTTTAAGAACACAGTTTCAAATTTCAGTCTCATTTTGTTCTTCTAATTTATGGAACTTCCAGTAAAATAGAAATATTTTTTAAAAACAACTGGCAAAAAGTATGGTTGCTGTTCGGTAATGACCCATTCACACATTTATTGGAGGTGAAAAAAACCCAATAACCTTCTAAACCACTTACCAATGAGAGAATTCACATCATGAACTGTTCTTATTTTCCAAGAAAATTCAGGCTCAGGCTGTTCTTAATTTATGGAACAATGATTTGAGCCTCGGGTTGTTCTTATTTTGTTCTTATTTTTTGGCCAAATCTGAGGCTCGTGTTCTTATAAAATTGTTCTTATAAAAAAAAAAGCGTGTATCTGAAGCCATTAAAATCATTAAGCGTGTGATAACGTAATTGTTTCAGAAACAATATCGAAAGCAGGCAAGATGAATTTGAATTTTTGCTAGTTTACACGACTGTACTTAGGGGCTGTTCATATGGAGGTGAGCTGGCCCGGTTAACTGGGCTGGCTCACTTGAATGAGATGAAATTCACCCAGCAGCGTTCATATGGCTTTTCTCATCCCACTTAACCGGGCTGGAGAATGTTTTTAAATCACATAGACAATAATTCAAATTTCGACGCGTGCGCACTTGTCTAAAATCTATCCCACTAAGCCGGGCTGGTCTGTTCATATGAACAAATTTCATCTCACCTAGGTGAGATCCCGGTCAAATGAAATGAGATCTCACTTAAGTGAGCCAGCCCGCTTTTCATATGAACACAATTTATTTTTATAAAGATTTCTTAATAACAGTGAGATCTCTGCTAAGTGAGCTAGCCCGGTTAACCGGGCAAATTTGTAAATTGAATATATATATATAATAAAATTTCTGTTTCAGAGTATCCAACTTTCTTTTTTGTGTTTCTCTTAGTTTAGGATATACTTCCTTTACCATTTTGATAGAGATGTCACTTAGAAATTGATCCATCATCTTTGTTTTTTCTACACAAGCACTTCATCATTTCATCCGGATTATGCGAATTTATTGCGCCATTGCATATGACATGTATATGGAGTATGAAACGGCGTCCATATATCAAAAAGGCAAGAAGAAGCCCTGGTAATGAGGTTAAGTATGAAATTGTAAAAGTAACAACATGCAGCCCGTCTATCGCCAATTTCACAATAAGTATGGTGTGCCCATACCCTTGAACGGAGGATATAATTGCAGCGCCGATTTGTTCAGAATTCTGATTAGTATTCAGTTATGGTACTTAGTAAAATGAGTCTATTGAGGTTCAATTCTTAGATTATTGACCCTTTCTATTAATGGAACTTATAATAATTACCAAATGACTTATACCACCTTTGAAACTCCATCGGCTGAACTTTATCACACATCAATGATTCGATTGCATCATAATTGATAAGAATATTTATGCAATAATCGAAGAGACGAAGTGTATCGAGTGAAAAAAAATGAAACATTTTAATGGCATATATTTCTGTCAATTTTAAATATTTTTTGATAACATTCTGGAATTAATCCCTTTGACCTTTATATTTTACTAATGTAAGAAAAATTATATTTGGCGATATGCTGTATCGCCGTGACGTGCTATTTTACAGGGGTACTGATTTTCGGCGCTTTGTTCATCTTCAGCTTCCGAAGAACTTCCTTGATTAATGAAATTTTTCTATTGAATGTTGCGCTAGATAGTCTCCGAACCAAACGGAATCTGAAAAAAATTTGGAGTTTCATTTATTATTTCATGAGAAATAACGTTTTTTTGACGCTGTTTCAAGTCACCCCGGGTGTTTCAAGTCACCCCGCTTTACGGTATTTTGTGCTGTTTTTTTAGTCACTAAGTCGGTTAAGTTTTATGCTCTTCTGATTTTGGTTTTTAAGTAGAGTTTTCGGCACTATCACCACATTCACATTTGCGCAAGATTAGGCAAGTTTTATGCAAATAATATATAACTTGAACTATAGAACTTCACCCCCTCGTAATTCTGATGCAGAATTCCTATCCTAACCCGAACCTTTTTACTCTAACTTGTTCTGTTGATTTTGAGATCCAGGCTCTTATATGATTATTAATCAGTGTGAGTGAAATTTTGCATCAGAATATCAATAATACTACGGGGTACGAAAACATGCAATAATAATATACCGTCTATCGTCCTAACTTCGGACATCCTTCTAAACTTCGGACATAAAACAAACATATCTGCAAAATACAAACCACATCAGTAAAAGTCCATACTGCACTGTAAGTTAAACAATAAATCTAAAACTTGTCACAACTAAACTTAACAAAAATGAAACACTTAAATTAGTTGACTGTACTCTTGAGACGAACGTGATTTATAATTACACTGCGCGTTTGAATGCGAATATCCACTATGGATAATTGTCCACGGACATAAATACAAACATACGCAGGTGCTCATTACGTAGAGAAGAGTATTGTAAAATCATCATACGCAATTGATTAGTATCAAAGAAAAAAGTGGAAAAAAAATGTAAACAAAACATTTCGCTAAATGATATTCAATGCTTGGTTCTCTGGTTACCTGGTTCTCATTCAGTTACATATAAAAGAATCATAGTTATTTCAAAAGTTAATACAAGTAAAAACCGTCTGCTGTAATACTATTTTAAGTCGTTCGACAGGATTGCTATTGCAATCCCTTGAGGATGATGTTTATTGTTATTTTCAAATCACTTATTTTCTACATGCTTATTTACGCTTCACGCTGACTTTATTGCGTTTGAATACATTATGTTATCAGCTTTATCTAATATTTTAGTATTTATTGTGACTTGGTTTGATTGATTATGTACATTTCGTTTACCAGACAGGTCTGTTTATTTAGCGTGTCCGAAGTTTGGAAGGATGTCCGAAGTTAGGACGATTGACGGTAGTGCCCAGACAGTCAGGGAAAACAGCTAAACGCGGGATCCTGTGAATGCGGGAACTATACCGCAATTGTGGTATAAATCCAATGTTTCTTAGATTCGCTCCTGGTAAACTGTTTTTGACCCGATTTTCTTTTTTAAAGGATTAGCAAGGCATATTTGGAAACTATTTATCTGGCCCACATGTCAGATTAACCGATCCGATTTGATCATTGGCTGTTTTCAGCACGTGTTTGTTATTATATTTCTTTTCTTCGTACTTTGTTGTAGTATCTGGCTGCTGAAAAATGAAAATAAAAGTGATTTGATTAACAGTTCAATCATGGATATCATATTTACCAGGTTCGTCTACATCATGAGGTTGCAATGGATGCCGCAATTGCGGTATAGTTTTCCCTGACTGCCAGAGTGTTCTTATTGTTTTCTTTTTTGTTTGTTTTTGTTTCGGTTTTTGTTTTTGTTTTTGTTTCTTTTCTTCTAGTTCATAAAATCTTTGATTTTGATTTAAATTTTTAGTGAGTACCTTAAACGGGGTGACTTGAAACACCCAGGGTGACTTGAAACAGCGTCGAAAAAATGTTCTTTCTCACGTGTGTCGTTTTATGAAGTTCTAAAATAACCGCGATTTAATTTTTATTTCACCCAATAGCAATAAATTCAAAACAAGCTCGCTTGACATGTTAAACAGGCCTTGTCAGGAGAGGTGTGCGATCGCACTCACACACCCCCACACACGCCTGAATTCTTCGAGGCGTGCGGTTGTGGCTAGAGAATAAATCTTTCAATAAGAGAACTAGTGGGATCGTCAAAGTATAAGAAACGCAGACAAGCAATCTGTTCACAAACGCATTTGATCGTACATGTAATTAACAATTATGAAGGAAAATCGTGCTTTCATAATCTTTGATCTTTTGAGAAAAGAAATGAAAATTCATTCATTATCAAACATTGATCGACTGCACAACGTAAAAAAGTTTCTTCGATAACTTTTGAAAAAAATGATCATTCATTTTCATTCATTTTAAGATGTCATGATAGTATTCCCAAAAGCTGTCAGCTGTCTTTGAAAATATTTAGCACGAGAAGAAAAAAATTTTACGTGCTTCATTCAAAAAAATATCTATAAGCAATGACAGGTGACAATTTCTGTTTCAATATTGCAAAACATGCTGCAACGTGATGTGATATAAATTGATAAACACGTTTTCGAATGTAAATTTCATATTCAACTTTTTTAATAACACATGAAAGAAATTATGTATCTCTTTTCGTCATGGTCGATAACGACATCAAAAACTTCTTTTCAAGAAGATTAATAAATATAAAAACGCATGCCGCCCTTTTTCTTCCTGACAAGGCCTGATAAACTCTTATTCATTCAATTATGACACGCGGACATAATATTTTTCTAGAAATAACAAAGCACTTTTTTTCATTTGTTATTCCGGTACCTTCAGCACAAATCTGAAAAGCCACTTTAAAATACTGTCATTCGATTTGGTAACGTATTATTTTGGAATGTATACATTTACAGGTAGCACCCGTTTGTGTATTAAATTGAACTTAATTAGCTGGTTCTTATATTCGTTTGGAGATTAACGATACAGAAGTTAGTTCGAAAGCAGGCACAAGTAGAAACCGTCTGCTATAATTCTTTTTTCTGAATTGTTTGACTTAGGAAAAAAAACTTTACATTATTAAAGACACGTTACATTAAAGTTTTTTTCGATAGCAAAACTTTTATTATTATTCTTTCGAAGAACATTTCACTTGCATTGGGTGAAGATGTACACTTAATTAAATTGATCGCAACGTTTTCAGTGATCATTATTGATTTTTGTCATTTCGTTGATAATGTTTTCAGGTTCAACATTGGAATGAAGGACGAATGTAGGAAAGGACGAATGAAAACATTTTAACGTCGGCTTGACGAGTTGCAAACGTTCTCTTTTGAAATACTCACCTTCGTTTAAATATAATATTACCTGTTTCCGTCAGTTTGTTATGAAGTTTATGTGAAAGGTCCGAAAGTTGTGTTTACACAGGGCTCTAAAACTTTACTTGAGGGTAATTCTAAAAATATTGAATTTCTTACGCCGTAATCAAGCAAAAGAAAGATTAATATATGCGAAATGGTTTCCTTGTCACAAATAAAATGATCATGTTTAATATTAATGTTATTATCGTTAATATCGAAAATATAGTTATTTTCTTACTATAATTACGATATTAACGATAATAACGATATTAACGATAATAACGATAACAGCGCTATTAACTATAATAAAGCAACGATAATTATTAGCGATAACATCGCTAATGCTATTGTTTCATCAGAGCTTAAAATAAAAATTTATTCACTACCGGTCATTTGACCGGTACGACGCAAATCGAGGCAGTCATCGTCTAATTCACGACGGACACGACGTATTACACCCTCGAAGCTAGGGCGGTTGTAGAGGGCATCCGCCCCGCATGTTAAGAGCCCGGGGTTTTAGGATGGCCGTAATGTATTTATCAGGTAGAATAGTTAAGAACTTACATTTTCTTTTCCTTTTTCTTTTGCCTGATTGATAAGTAAATAAATTTTTTAAAAAATCATGTTTGACTAATCTTAACGATACACTCTTCCTCGCGGGTGCGTTCATTTCACTTTTGAGGTTTTTTTGATCTATCAAAATAAATCTTTTCGCTGATGTATTTTATATAGATTTCTTATGCTTTGTGATACTTTTTGAAAACACCGGAAATAGACATAACACAAAAAAACTCGAAATTAAAATCATTTAAAGAATGATTCCCTTTTGGTAGTTCAAGAAAAAATTGTTTATTATTTTTTTTGTTAAGTTTCAAACAGAGTGATCTGTTTTTTCTTTTTCAATTATACTTTCGTTGTACATCAATCTTTTTAATTAAGATAATAAACACTAACACCTGTACGGAATAAAGGTAAGAGAACACGTGTTAATTTTTTTCACTTTCGCTTAAGAATAGTAGACATCAAATACGCCATTTTTTCTGTACATTTTATTTTACTCATATTACACAACCTGTTATGGTTATTTGATTGTGATTTTTCTTTATAGGAAGTTTCTACAAAGGTTTTAACAGGAGTAAATTATTATTATGTCTCACAAAATAAGTGGCCGGTCATGTTGGCCGTTTATTAAAGTTTTCTGACGGTCACAGACATCATTATGGCGGCCAATGACCGGTGACCGGCAGTTATTTTAAGCGCTGTTTTATTAACGATATTATCGTTAATAATTAACGTTAATATCGTTTGTTATCAAAATCCCCTGGAACGTCATAAATAATGAATGAAAATTGGAATTTTTTCAGATTCTATTCGGAGAATATTTAGTGCAACTCTCCATGGAAAAGGTTTTTCAATCAAGGAATTTCTTCGGAAGTTGAAGATGAAAAATGCGCCGAAAATGAGTATCCCTGTAAAATAGCTTGTAACATCGACATAGCATATCGCTAAATATATTTTTTTTTACATTTCTAAAATAGAAAGGCCAAAGGGAGTAATTCCAAAATTTTATTGAAAATTATTTAAAATTGAAAGAAATGTCATTAAAATGTTTAATTTTTTTTCACTCAATACACTTAGTCTCTTTGATTATTGCATAAATATTCTTTTCAATTATAATTGAATCATTGATGTGTGATGGAGTTTCAAAGGTGGTATAAGCAGTCTATATCTGGAATTAAATAGTGCACGAGTGTTGAATCGCTATTCAATTACAAAAACTCATTTTGCGTGTGTGATCTTGGTCTTGTGTCAAATCCCATGAATGTTTTGTGCCTGTGCCTGCGCATGCACGTGAGATCGCACACATCTCCGGATACAGATTGGTGTAAGCCATTAGGTAATTATCATAAGTTCAATTAATAGAAAGGGTTAATCTAAGAATTGAACCTCAATAGACTTGTTGAGTACCATAACTGAATACCAATTAGAATTCTGAAAAATCTGTGCTGCAAGTATATCCTCCGTTCAAGGCTATGGGCACACTATACTTATTGTAGAATTGGCAATAGATGGACTGTGTGTATTGCTTTTATAATTTCATACTCAACCTCGTTCCCAGGGCTTCTTGCCTTTTTGATACGCGGATGTCGTTTCATACTCCATACATTTCATATATACAATAATGGCGCAATAAATTCGTGTAATCTAGATGAAGTGATGAAGTGTTTGCGTGAAAAAACAAAGTTGATGGATCGATTTCTAAGTGTCTGTATTAAGATGATAAAGGAATATATATTCTAAACTAAGAAAACCGTGAGAAAGAAAGTTGAGTACTCTGAAAAGATACAATGAGAATTTTATTATACGTTTGAAAGTTTTCAGGAAATACAGCCATGTAAACTAGCTATAAATTCAAATTCATCTTGCATGCTTCCGATATTGTTTCTGAAACAATTATGTTATCACACGCCTAATGATTTTAATGACTTCAGATTTCCTTCAGGTGCTAAATGGGATTAAACAGGTGGGCTAAATCGAGATAAATTTTGATGCTCAATGGAAACAATGATGAATTAGCACCGATTTTCTTTCTTGACGCAATTACATTTAGGGTCTTCTGGTGTTGCGCTCATGATAACTACCTTGTTATGGTTATTTACGATGGATTTGATGTTCTGCATACAACCTTAACTTATTTTGATTGTTTTGATTGAAAAAGCTTATGGTATACATATGTTCTTTTTCGGGAAGTGCTTGTCCAGTAGAGTCAGGAAGTATTTTCCGATGTTTCTGGTAACATTTTTGGAAAAGAGTGGGTTGAACCATATTACATTTCTTTTCAACGGTTCTTCGCTGTAAGTTGCATTTTGCTGATGTCAGGGTTTTTGTATTTGAAATCGTGTGTGTATCTGGATTTGTTGAGTGCTTCTTGGCACTGCCTGGTGACGTCTGGAATATGTTTTCATTGCTTGAAAGGTTTGTTAGTCGCTTTTCAATTGATAGTTGCAGTTGTTTTATAATTATAGTTGTTTGATGGGTGGTTGGATTTTTTTATGTAGATTTTTTTGTCATTCAGTTTGTGGTACAGGTTTGTAATTTGTAGCGTTTGTTTTAGTCAGCTGATGAATCCGTGAAGGAAGGAACTTAAAGTTCTTATGAAAAATGGTTTTCTTCTGTTCATCCTTTTAAGTAAGATTGCTCCTGACTGTCAAGCACTTTCAGAGAAGAGATAATAATCTATATGCTATAATATTATATATTTATGATTTTCAAAACATTTCTGTTGTGGGTCACTTGTTTTTTTATCCTTTCTGATAAATTTTATGATGATTACCTTTGAGGGCTTTTACAACCTTTAACACTAGCGGTTGAACTTTATCAATGATTTGATTGGATCATAATTGACACATGTTTATACAGCAATTGAAAAGAGTGAGTAAAAATAAATCCTTTTTCAAATGTTAGAATTACCTCCATTTCATTTTCTACTTAATGTAAATTCAGTAATTACACTGTATCTACATTACTAGCAGTTTTAAAAGAGATTTGAATTTTCAGAGAATTTTTTCATATTGTTTCAAGCCACTCTGTTTTGTTATGGTTATCAATTTTTTTCATCTTGAAATGAACACACCATCAGTTATCTAGAAATGTTATGTTGTGCATAATAATCTAGTGTATATCACATTACTGCAATACCTGTTACTCATTTAGATTAAGTAAATTGAATTTGTCATTTTTATTACGAAAAGTAGGTAAGGGACTCTGTTATGGTGAGAACATTCTTATGTCACCCTTTTACTGAGCCGAAGGCATTCACTGATCATTACGACCCAACAACCCTTTGTTATACAGCAGATGATCGAGTGATTATAGCTGCAGCAAACGGAATCCTTCATATCCATGATTTGAAAAGTGCTGGCTGTCCAGAACTACAAAAGTTTCATAGTGTTGGTATTCCAATAAAACTATTATTCTGTGACAATAAACAGTTCATTCTATCATTGGAAGTTAAATTACATGAATTCAAGTCAGAGGTTTCGCCGAAAACTGTGAATTGCCAGGCACGTGTTTATTTACATTTTGAAAAAAACAACAGCAGCAAAGCACCAACACCATTGAATTGTGGCTATTTGAATAACATCCGTCCAAATAACTATGAAAAATATGTAAACAACATTGTTGTCCTTGACCTTGGTACTGGTAATTCAGTTTCTGATGTTGCAATTTGTCCAGTCAAAAGTAATGTTGCAGTGTCTTCAGGGAAAGTAATTGCAATTTTTGCAATTAGAGAAATTCAAGATGAAAATGGAAAGAAACTTTTAGATTTCAACAAAATAATTGAAATAACTGTTACTGTCAGTGTTCGAAGTGTTATTTTAGCCGCAAATTGGGTTGGGATTGCTTCTAAAAGAGAAATACGAGTTTTGCAGGTGTTTTTAAGTCAACCTGAAGATGCCAACATCTATCAAGCAGAAGATGTTTCTCAGTTACTGGAGTAAGTTTGTGAATTTTGATTATCTGGAATGGTTAAAATCACACTTTTTCACTAATTAAGCTCTTATATCGCCCATAAACACAAGTTGTATCACTGGACTTCATCAAATTATTATAAAAAAATGATATGTTTGATATAATGTTTGCTCTTTTTCTCAGTCACAACACGTCACAAACGCAAAGAAACAAATAATAATAGAATAGTATCCTAATAATTTTCTATATTAATTGTACGGAAATCTTGTTCAAAAAACTTTTATCAGGTGAAAAATGAAAAAGTACTATTTACGAGAAAAATATTGGAAGGCCTCAGACCCCCTGCTCTGCTGTCCCTGATATATTGGAACTTTCATAGGAGCTGCTCTTTATCAACTGAAGAACAGGAAAATCCAAGGAGAAACTGTGAAGTATCCATGGTTAATGAAAGTGTTACACTTGATAACAATTTTGTGGTTTGGGATTTTTGCAATCAAAACAGTGTATGCACTGCTTCAATGTCATCAGATAGAAGGCGTTCATTCATAAAGACTGGTTCCAGTCATTTTGAATTTGATAGTGAAAAAAATGTGATCAATTTGGTAACAATAGAAAAGGAAATGCCCTATCAAGATAAAACCAATGTTGCTAAAGAAGTTATTGGTATATTACATTGATATAATGTATTGATATACTATTTTTTTCACTTCCATTTTTTTGAATGTATGTTATTTTTGTAGGGCCCATCGATGGCTTGGTTGGACATCCGTTGCGGTGCACTGTGGTGTATACTAACATGAATCCTGGTCAAAGTCAATTTTTTCGTACAGCATCATGTGTGACACTTTTATACAGAAGGTTTTCTTCCAATGAGATTTCTAATTTCGGTGATGTTGATGCTCTGCACAGTTTGCAATGGCTGCCTGTTTTTATTGAAGGTGAGAACAGGAAAACACATGTATAAAAAATACATGTTTATTGTTTTCACTTTGTGAAATACACACAATCAGAGTATTAATATATTTTCCTTTCTGGCCTTGCTCAATGTATAAATGAACTCCAAAACTATGAAATCTGCGAAATTTAGCCTATAGTGTTTGAATGGAGGAAATGAGCAAAATTGTGCATACCAAGAACTTCATGATGATCTGAAATTTATGTTTGCAGTGAACCTTTTCATATTTTAATGTAAATTATAATGTCATGAATTTTAGGAATGACTGATTTGGAAAGTAAAGAATTTAAAGAAGAATGGCCTTGGACTATGTTTAACACATCAACATCTCCATCTTTGTTAACCATTGCATTGTTTTTTTCAACTGGTAAAGAAGGATTTCTGTATGATATCAATGGGAAAAATGTTCGAAGGGCAGCAACATGGCATTACACATCAGATTGTATCGCTGCAGTTCATAATAAATCCCTTTTATACGCAATTAATAATAATGGCCTGGAAGCTTATACATCGCGACTATATGCCCTAGCATCAGAGCAGTGTCACTCAAAGTACTCTGTAGACGATTTCAAAAATAAAAGTTTCAAACCTCAAAAAGGTGAATTTTTATTCTTTTACATTTGTAATCAACATAACGTAGCAAATGATGCTCAATTTCTTTCTTTCAGTGATTACGCAGTATCATGCTAAGAATCGTACCGATACAGAGCTTTTCACTGATCTCAACTATTATGAGGGTTACGTCAGTATTGCAGAAAATGGTGCAATCAAGACAGATTTATTGAATAGATCATTGCATGATACTTGCAGTCTTCTTACATACTCACCTTTTAACCTCATGTTTGTAAGTTGATGTACTTCGATGTAACTGATTAAAACTTAATTATTTTTGTTAAGGCAATTTAAGTGTATTGTAGACTGTATTGACTTAAGATAATAGACCAGTTTTTTAGAAATCAGGAGGTTATCAGGAACATACCAGTACTTGTTTGCTATTTCACCTGTTCTTCTCCAGGTTTCCAACAGTTAGGATCATATTTCTCAATAAAGAATACTGAATTGCGTTACATTTTAGAATTGAAACTTTGAAATGTATTATAAACTTACTGTTTTCATGTTAATGAATCCACATTTATATAGTTGTTTTTTAATAGCCTTGCCCTTCACTTAACCTTGATGTTTGTTTGGTTGGAATGTACGTCTTAAAAGATATTTTTGTTATTGGTTGTAGTACATCATATTTAGTTCTTTTGGTCAAAGCAGATCATGCCAAGTAAGTCTCCTCATTCTAATGTTTTCTGGATCTTTTTTTATCTTGAATCTACTTATTTCCATTATATGTTATAGTTTTAAAGAGCCGAAGTACACCAGTAGCATTCCACCTTGGAGCATTTATGTTCTTGAAATGACCCAAGTTGTTGACTTTTATAATGAATTGATGGGATTAATTGAAGGGAATGAATTTTGTAATCCAACCATTTACTTTCATCTATCTAATGAAGCACAGTTAATGTTGCGAAGTGAATTGATCTCAGGGAGTAATGAAGAAGTTGAAATTCGAATTTCAATGAAACAATCAGCATTGAAAATTGCAAATTTTCTTTCAAGGTAATTTCAAAATAAAGGGTTTGGTTTGAACCATTAGATAAAAAAATTTTCCAAGCTTCCCAAAAATATATAATTTAATTAAAAATGCTTTACAAGACAACAAAAAGCCAATAATGCAATCATGTAGTAACTAATAACACACATTAACGCTCTTTTATAACATTTTTTGATTTCGTGTGTTTGCTAAGAGTGATGGTCTTCACTCCATCCCATTGATACACTTTGTGATTCTTAACAATTCATTAGTTGGTTATCAAAAATCAGTTTTATTGATGATTGTGAGACTAATGACCATATCATTATCTATCGATATTTTTCATTGGCTAAATTATGCATGTTTGGGAAGCTTGAAAAGATATCTATCTAACAGTATAAAAATCTTAATGAACAAACAAATATTTAAAAAGATGTTTTACCTCTTTTTTTCCCTGATACATTGTATACAGCGCTCAAAAGCTTTTTGAACCATATATTATGTTTAACAGATTTTTAACTTACTAGTAAAGTTTTTCATCTTAAAAGAAAGAATTGAATACAAAAACAATTCATCCATACTGGTATTTTTCAGTAGGCCAGTTTTTTGGAGCTGACAGAATTTCACAATGCAATAAGATGAATGGAAAATTGTGCACCCTCGTGTTTTAGTCATGATAAACATCACCAAAATTTAAATTTTTATGAGAACCAAGTTGTTTCACCTGGAAATTTTGCAAATTTTACTTTCTCAAGCTGTTCTGTCTGTATACTTGACTTGACATTTTAAACTTATTCTCAAAGCTTCAAATTCACTTATGGAAAAAATTATACAATTTTCTCACAAGCAGTGTTTGATTCCGTAATTATTCATTTAAGAATAACCCTAGGAATAACTTCTACAACTGGGAAGGAAGTGTGGTCAACACCAACTAATGTATTTGTCAGTTTTGCTGATGATATTAGTACAACTCTGTTAGTAAACCTTTTCACAAGGTCATGCTTTGCAGGAATTTTTGAATGTGTGATTGAGTGGACTGTTCATTTCAACTGGATTATGAAATAATCTTAATTTCAATTTATTTTTAGATGTATGGAAAATTTTTGTGATGATCTTATCCCAAAGTATTATAAAATGGCTGACTTGACATTTCAAGATGTCATAAAGATGCATTTTGATCACGATGTGAGCAAAGAAAAGGTGAATGTATATTAATCAGGGTGTTAGCTAGAAATTCTCAATTGAGGCCGTTAGACTATAACTACGATGAACATTTTTATAACGAAGCGGAAACTCATGTTAGTGATGAGTTTAAGCTGATGTTTCAAAATAGAATCAAATCATTTATTTTAACAGCAAGCTTAGTTACTAAGTTTTCATAAACTTATTGCTGGACTCAATTGGGTAACTTATTAGTTTTTTGGATTGGGAAAGAGCCGTCTAACGGCACCTGTAGGACCCTAGCTAACACCCTGTTAATGAATCTTAGTAATTTGACATTGTTATATACTTTTTGTTTTTCTTTATAGAAATACATTTTTGGATCTGGTTTTATGAACTATTTGAATTTACATCTGTTCGGAGCTGAAGAATTAGCATTGAATCAAGTAAGTCATCAGTGAAAGTTAAGTGCAGCAACGTTTTAACTTTCTGATGTTCTGTTTGTGATTTGTTCTTTGCAGGAGTATAGTGAATTTGTAATGAAAATTTATATGAAGAACAAACCATCTAATTTGTCATCAGTTATTCTAAAATCAAAACTGAAAGCCTTCTCGAATGGTGAGTGATATTGATTATTTTAATGCAATTTTCATTTTGTACAAAGTTGAAAACAGATTTCTGTTTTGTTGTTGATCATAGTAAATGATTCTTTAAAGAAAAATGTTTCTTTTTCTATATTTTTACAAAACCCAGTTTAAACCTATAATTTTCCAGATATTATTTCTATGGATTGTTTAGATAAGATTGGAATATAGTAGTTTATTTATACTTGATATTTAGATTTAGCATTAAATTTAATGTTAAAATTCAAGAGCAAGCAAGAGTTGAAAGGGAAGACGTAAGGCTTCTGATCTCGAGAAGATTGTTGTTATTTCAATATTTACATACTAAAATCTGTTAAAACTTTTAATTGTAGCATTACTCCCTATGACAGTCTATGTCTTGTTGTGTTGTATATGAGAGTGGGAAATCCAACACTTGCTGAAGAAATTATAAAACAGATATCACAGGTAGAATGAAATTATTTCAGTGGCACCGCTTAGAATTTTAAAGTTATAAGTCTTGTATGTTTGTCTTTTCATTAAAATTAAAACTTTGGTTGGGTTGTAGACAAAAAACAACAAATAAAATTTATTGATAAATTTTCTAAAAAATGTAATTGTCATTTATGCGTACAGAAAATTTTTAATGATAGTTAAGTTCTTAAAGGAGTGGTTCGGTAAAAAATCGAAAATCTGATCTTAACAAATTTGAATTCTGCGTATTTTATTTGCTAGGAAATACATTTTCTTTCTTTTAAAAATTATCTCATTTCCTTTCTAAACAAAATTCTTTAACAATGCACTATATCTAATTAAATATTCATGACGTCAATCGCGCACCTTCGAAAGAAAAGAATCTTTAATATTCAAGTATAAAAATAAAGACAGAAGTAGATTTATAGAAGAGTTGTTTGCGATTGAAAGAAGCGCTTATAGCAAAATAATCAAACTTGAAATTTAAGATGCCTTGGTGTGTAGCAGTAGGATGTAACAACAATACGTTTAAAGTTACCCAAAATAAAGACGTAACGTTTTTCTCAATGCCAAAAGATGAGGATTTAAAGAAGAAATGGTTAACTAACATTAAAAGGGAAAATCTGCCAAAACATCCAAAAATATGTCATCTTCATTTTGAACAGTTTTGTTTCAAAAGAGATTTACAGGTAAGAAGGAAAAAGGAATTCAAGCTACTTATTATCAAGTAAAGCTAAATTATGAATCTAAATTTTTTATGCAAATTGATTTCTTTTATGTTTCATTGCTTCAGCATGAGCTTCTACAAAAGCCACTTCAACGCATGTTGAATGATGATGCTATCCCGACTTTGTTTGCCTATAATGCTAATAAGCAATCACAAAAACGGAAAACCAGTATACTGAGAGAAGAAGCAAGAACAAAAAGGCAACTTTGCGAAGATGCCATTGACCTCCATGAAAGGGTTAAGGAATTTGAATACGAATGCAACACTAAGGAAACTCAAACAGAAACTATATATGTTATTACTGAAACTGAAACCGAATCACAAGTCATGGTTGATGTTTCTACACAATGCAATATCATTGATATCAATTTGAATGAAGAGGAAATATCTGATATCGAAGTACCAACTGAAGGAGAAGACAGCGATTACATAGAGAGTGACGAGTTGTTAAGTGAAAGTGAAAATGAAAGTGAATATTTTCAGACATCTTTCTCGGATGGTTGCGCTACCCTGAAGCCTCCTAAAGCTGCCTTCATAGTTTACTGGTGTTCATTAGTAATGCTTTTAAAGAAATGCTTGCATTTATCTTGTTCACTTCCTGCATCGATAACCCACATAGCAGTAAAAGGATCACAATTAATTTTGAAAATGAAATGCTCAAAAGAACATTATTTTACGTGGAGATCACAACCAAATGTTAACCGGTATTCTCAAGGAAATCTTTCGAATGCTGCCGCTGTTCTGTTTAGTGCTAATACGTACCAACGACTGGCTGACTTTTTGATTTAGCAAGTATGCAGTGGATATCTAAAACATGTTTCTATGCAATTCAGAAAAAATATCTGGTTGGTGTTGTTAACAAGAACTACAATACAATGTCTCAAAATATTCTGGAAAAAATTAAACTTAATAATAATTCTTGTCAACTTAGTGGAGACGGAAGATGTGATAGCCCTGGGCATAATGCAAAATATTTAACTTATTCTTTTATAGATAAAAATACTGATAAAATTGTGGCGTTTTCGTTAGTTCAAGTTTCCGAAGCAGGAAATTCAAATCGCATGAAGGAATTAGGATTTCAAAGATCATTGACTTTATTAAAAAATGAAGGAATATTCCCAAAACAAATTACAACTGACAGGCACACTCAAATAAGAAAGTATATGAGAGAAGAAGAAGCAGGAATAAATCACCAGTTTGATGTATGGCATTTCGCTAAGAACATTAAGAAACAGTTACTTGCAGCAAGCAAAAAATCGTCATGTAGGATAATTGAAATGTGGATTAAATCCATTGGCAATCATTTTTGGTGGGCATGTGGTACATGCCAAGGAGATGTTGATCTGTTGCGTGAAAAAGTGGATAAGTGTTCTTTTTCATATCCAAAACAAACACAAATGGACAGGTGGAAATAGGTTTTCAAAATGTGTTCATCCTCCTCTTACTAAGGCCCAAAAAGAGAGAAAAGAATGGATTTTACCAAATTCGGAAGCTTTTGAAGCATTACAAAAAGTCAGTCCTTAGTAAAAGTGTTTTGAATGATCTGCATTATTTGACTGAATTTAGCCACACTGGAGTGCTGGAAGTATGCCATTCGCTGTACAACAAATGGGCACCTAAGCGACAGCATTTTTCTTATACTGGAATGCATATTCAGCTAGCAGTAATGGACTTTAATCAAGGAAGTGATCTCAAACAGGCTACGACACAAACAGGGGAGAAAAGATACAATGTCAACTACTCTAAAATAACCAAAAAGTGGTCATCAAAACCAATCAAAGAAAAGAAAGACCGAAGTTATCTCCATCGAATGGTGAACAAAACATTTGACTGTGCAGAAGAAGACAGGCAACTAGAAAAACCAAAGGTTCCAACGCTTCTGAAAAATATCACTGAAACACCAAAACCAGACAAACCAGACATTATAAAAAATCATTTAACAAGATTTAGATAGTTATATTTAAAGTTTACACGAATTAAAAAAATAGAATACTGAAACATTACATGTGTTGAACTAGTCCTTTGATCCCTCTGAAAATAGCACATACTTTCCATCTGATTCCGGGTACATCTTTCTTATACTCCATAAAACACAAGACGGAATCACTCTTCTGTTTCCTTTACCAAGATTTTTACAAACCCACCAAATGAATTGTTTGTATGCAGCATATCTTAACGATCAGTTGGAGCATTTTCCCTCTAAGAAATCCTCTCTTGATTTATGTAGCCCAGTCAAAACATTTGTCAGCACTAATTCATTAGTACAAAGAGTTTTAAACTCCAAAGATTCAGTTATACATTTCATTCTTGTAGCATCATCAAATTTATTATTAAGTGCGTCAACCTCTCGACAACAAAGACAATCAATTTCTCTTGATTCACTACAACAATTAAAGCATATACACCATTCAAGATTCCCAACGCGTTTATTTTCACTTGCTTCGTTAGAAAAGGATATATCCCTAGTATTTCCATTTTCGTCTTCATAAGGTGATGAACTTGAAAACTCTTTTTCTGGCTCAAACATATAAGGACTAAAACATTCCATCATTTTTCTGAGCTCATCATAACTTTCCTCTTCTTCTGAGTCTGCCTCATTTCCACTAGAACCCCCATCTGGGTTAAAAAAGTTTTCTTCTGTGTAACTTTCTTCATCTGACATTTTTCAGAAATCATTTATAAACCTTGTGGAACACTTTTTCTCTTTTAACTTCACACACAAACATCTTTTGAAAAAAAAATAAACGAAAGTGCTGGTGTGACGTCAGCAAAAAGGTACAGATAAAAGCAATTTAAAAGAACATTAAAAGATCAAGCTTTTAATAGGGTTTATGAATAATTAATGAAGTTTGTTTAAAGGATTTTGAATTTGTTACGTAAAATAAATAACTATCGGCAAATTTTAAAATTTTCATTTTTTTTCTGCTGACATTTTACGGCGTGGGTGACAGTTTGTTTTTTAAATTGGCTTATATCCATTAGTATCTTGTCCATCGCTGATAGTTATGTCCTCGTTTTTTAATTGTGGCTTGACTTTTTTACTTGTACTGTATTGGCTGATGGCTATTTCACCGGTTTTGGCCGGTAAAGACCGTGCAAGGAAGAGGCACGTTTCCTCTCCTCGAACTACCGTTGATATCCATTCACGTTCTCCTGAGGACTGGTTGGCAATGGTTTGGCCTGCAATGCTGTGAATGTTGCTTCTACTGGAACTACTTGAGCTACCTTGGCCGACCGGTTGTTTTTGTTTTACCATCCCAACCAAGAACAAGGTTCCTCAAGCCAAGGGTCCTCAAGGGTCACAGTTCTTCCTGGAATTTCACAGTAGAGCGATGGCATCAGTTCACCTTCGTCATCTCTGGTTTCTGGTCATGGTAACGAGACCCAACAGCCGGTCGCGACTTTTGACTCGGGTGTGGCTCAATGCTTGGCTGGTGAATTGTCAGCTTGGTTGGGTGATCGCCTCCGGCACGAGTTGTCCTCCTTCTTCACGAATCGCTCTGGTCTACAGCCGCCTAATTCGACCATCAATTCTGGGCCGCCAGTCTCTGTTGTGCCTCCTGTGTTTACTGTAGCAGATAGTACTTTGACATCCAATGCGTTACCGCCAAGCAGTTCCTTTGCGATCCCGCAGCAGCAGCAGATCCCATTCCAGGGCTATACAGCATCCGCCACTGATCAAGATTTGTCGTGGGTACCACGTTTCTCTGGCTGGCAATTGCAGCAACAACGCCATCAAACTCAACCAGGGAACTCCATTTCGATGCCTCCATTACCGCAACCTATAATTGAGCGTATCCGTCGTGGTGAGTTTGTCAATTTTGACTTGCTATTACCTAATACTCCAGCCTCTGGTGTGTCAGACGAATATACTTTTAAAGTTGTTGTTGGCTCGTCTCCATCTGTTTCGCTGGTCCCCAAGAATCAGGGTAAACCAAAGGTGTCGGACTTTAATTTGTGGATGATGGCTTGGAACTACTTTTTACAGTGTTATTTGCATTTCTGGCCTCACGGCTATCTTGAGCTATTGCGTTATCATGGATTTTGCCCATCGTTTCGCCTTCGCCGCGTGGGTTAGATACAATGTAGCCTTCTGGCACCAGATCGCATATAATCAATCCCTGTCTTGGGCTAGATTAGACGATGATTTATATAACGTTCATTTGAGGAGTGCTGTGAGCAATGTTTGTTTTTACTGTCACAATGCGGGTCATTTTGCTAATGCCTGTCCTTTTCGGTCCACACCCTGCATGCGCCTGCCCCAAGCGCACTTCGCGGTGAATTCTGCCCGTTACCTTGTGGTGTTGTCTCTTCTGTCCATTTTGGAACAATTTCTTAACCATCCTGATCGTGCTTTAGTTTCTTATGTGTTATCAGATTTTCGGGAGGGTTTCGATATAGGTTTTTCTGGTCCTGTTTCAGCTACTCGCCCTCATAATTTGCTATCAGCTCTTGATTGTCCTGATGCAGTCACTGCTTCTATTGCTAAGGAGGTGTCTCATGGCCACACCTCGGGTCCGTTTTTTATGCCACCTCTTAGTCCTTTGCATTGTTCTCCGCTTGGAGCTGTCCCTAAAAGTGATGGTTCACAACGCATTATTTTGGATTTATCCTCTCCTCGCGGGTATTCGATTAATGAATTTATTCCTAAAGAGCCCTTTTCCGTAAGGTATTCTTCTTTCAATGACACTGTCAAATTGGTTCACTCGTTGGGGCGGGGAGCTTTTATGGCAAAGTTAGATATACGCCATGCATTCCGTCTTTGTCCTGTCAGGCCTGAGCAGTGGTGTTTGCTTGGTTACTGTTGGGAAGGATTATTCTACATAGACACTCGACTTCCGTTTGGTAGTCGATCCTCGCCTTTTATTTTCAACACTTTCGCTGACCTGCTTTTGTGGATCCTTATTCACGTGGCTGGGATTTCATTGATCATTCACTATTTAGACAATTTCATTACATGTTCGTCGTCCTCTGCACAGACGGCTCGCAACATGTCCGCCATGCAATCAGTTTTTTCCGAATTAGGGGTTCCCCTCGCAAGTGACAAGACTGTCGGCCCTACCACTTGCCTCACCTATTTGGGTATAGAGATAGATTCGGTGCCACAAGTCATTGGTTTGCCTCCTGATAAGCATTCATCTATTTTGTCCTCGTTAGAAGGTTGGCATCAGCATAAGAAATGCACTAAACCGGAACTTCTTTCCCTTATTGGTTCTTTATCGTTTGCCGCTAAAGTTGTTAAACCAGCTCGCATGTTCCTTCGTCGGCTTATTGATCTGTCTACCACTGTTTCGTCTTTAAATCACCACATTACGTTAAACACGGAGGCTCATGCAGACATCCATTGGTGGCTCGAGTTTATGCCTTCGTGGAACGGTGTTTGCATGTTTCAGCAGGACGAAGTCACTTCGGCTAGCCTTGCCTTCTTCACAGACGCTTCGTCTCTTGGTATTGGCACTGTTTTCCAGAATCAATGGCTTTATGCACCTTGGCCTGACCACTGGCAGTCTGTTCACATCAATGTTAAGGAGTTATTTGCAATTGTCGTAGCTGTTTGTTCGTGGGGTTCTCTCTTCTCATCTTCACAGATAATCTCTCTATTTCTCAGGTTTGGCTTAAGGGCTCTTCGTCCAATAAAGATATCATGAAATTAGTCAGGTTTTTATTTTTGTATACTGCTAAGATGAATATTAATATTTTAATGCAACATATCTCAGGTTTTCGTAACTCCGCTGCTGACACCTTATCTCGTTTGCAGGTTGGCCGATTTCTCCAGTTGGTCCCTTCAGCACAACATCATCCAACCGAGATATCCAAGGAGCTGTGGTTCCTTCTGTGTTAAATGTTTTATTTTTTCATCAGTTTGCACTGGCTAACTCCACGTTACGTACATATTCTACTGGGTACCAGCACTATCGTGTATTCTGCTTTCGCTGCCCTCGTCGTATGCCGATTTCTATCAGACACCTTCATATCATTCACCATCGCCTTGGTTTAATGTCTTATTCCGCGCATGAGATTTTGGTCTTTCGTACAGCTTGCACAGTGGCGTTTTTTGGTTTTCTTCGTGTTTCTGAATACGCATGTCCTACCTCTTCCACCTTTTCACACGACAATCTTCTTTTTGGTGACATTTCTATTTCCGAAGACCTACAAGTTTTATCGATACACATCCGAGCTTCAAAGACCGATCCGTTCAGATTAGGCTCTGTTGTTCGCATTGGTGCCACCGGCAGTTGCCTTTGCCCGATTCAGTTAGTTTGCCAGTGTATGCTAGCTCATCCATCTCGTTCTGGCCCATTTTTCACGTTCCAGGATGGCCGTTATTTAACACGTTCTGACATGGTGCGGATGCTGGGTTTTTGCTTACCCGAAGTCCCCAACATAAACATGCATTCGTTTCGCATTGGTGGGGCGTCAGCTGCTGCATCTGTTGGTATCGCTGACAGTACCATTCAAATCATGGGCCGCTGGTGCAGCGATGCCTTCCGTCGGTATTTGCGTATTTCTGACTCGACCATTGTGCATTTATCTCACTCTTTAATTAACCTGGATGACACCACTAGATTTTGGGACAGTGAGTCTAGTTCTTCCCATCATTGGGGTTTGGCCAACTTGGGGCAATTTGGGGGGCATTCGCGTTAATATTATCAAGTTTTAGCCTGGTCATTGTTGATCAGAGTGTCAGGTCATTGTGGACCACTCAATATCTGGCCGTTTCCTATTTGCTGGTCATTGTTGACGGCGCCAATTTACTCATTATTGAGTTATTGAGTCATTGTGGACTTTGGTCATAGTGGACCCCTTTTACGTCATTGTTATTTAGCTTAAGCGATGCCTCCCACGTGTCCCAAGCCTGGCCAAATACATGTTTGTCTTTTCTTTGCGTTTCCCCGCCCAGCCTGTTAACAAATGATTTTATTATCAAGTAAATAAAAGGAATTGTTTAATATTTTTTAACTTGTAGATGTGTTTGAAAAAAGTTTATTTCATTTATGATCTGATGATGCTCCAGCATAGACTGGAAGCGAAAATTTATCAATAAATTTTATTCGTTGTTTTTTGTCTACAACCCAACCAAAGTTTTAATTTTAATTTTAAAGTATTCTTGGCCATAGTTATGAAGTAATTTAGAAATATAAAACTCATCATCAGGCAAATATACATATGTATGAAGATCATTTTTTGTAGGAAACATTCCAAAAACTCTGTGTAGAAAACATTGAGTTTTTATTTACAAAAGACTTACAAATAACACCGCTGACACAGGTAACGTAGATGATTGCTTTCAGGAAAATTGGAAATCTTATCAATATTGTGAAAATAACTCTTTTTAGTTATTTTATACATTAATTTGTATTGTGTAAATAACAATACGTTATTTTGCAAAAACATAAGAAGAAACAGTCATATTTTCTTTCATGCAGAAACAAACTTTATAACTGTTTATTTCAACATCAATTTTTTTACTTTAACAATGTCAAATAGTTAAATTCTACTGAAACATCTCTCCCCTTTCTTGTTTTAGCTTATTAAAAAACATTTCAAAACATCATTTACCGCTATCCTTGTATTGATGTTTGATCTAGGAAAACTCAGTTTGGAAAATATTGTAAATATTCTGACGGTAGGACTGAACTTAATGATTTTTTTCTAAATGTTGAAACTGAAATGTAAGAATCCAAAATGCATGATTTTCTTTGCTCAATGATATTGACATGCATTTTTTTGTTCAGAAACAGAATGAGAATTCGTCGTTCAATCAACAAGCATGTAAAGTCTGTGAAATATTACTCAATGGTAGGATACTTAATGTTTAAAGAAAATTTATTAACAGTTCCGAAATGAAAAACGTGCTTTATTTAGATGGTTCTCGGAAAAAAGATTACGTAAAGATTTTGGTGAGTGTTAACTTTTTAATAATCTTTTCAAGTAATTTTGATTAAAGACTTTTCATTGTTGTCTTTCATTGTAGGATTACCTGATTGACCAGTACATTATACGTCTTACAGAAATATCAAAAGGTTCTTCAGCAAATGGCTGGAAAAGCAACCATCAACACATTGTAGGTTGGCCTATTATGTAGTTTCTTACTTTATGTATGGGTAAAACCAGTTTTATCTAAGTATAATAAAATTCTTCATTCCTTTCAATACAAAGTTTGGAAATGGTAGTTAGTTTACTTAACTGAAGTTAACTGGCGGGTGCCGTGCTTCGCAGCAGTTGGGGTGCCATGTTGTATTCTGAAATAATCCACTTTGGTTTTGCCACGATCGATATTTTATATTCTCGTTGCTCCTCGTGCAGCCAGACCTCATTTTTGTTAGTTCTTCTTTGGGCATAGAGCTTTATTTGTCATTTTATTTTATGCGCATTTACGTGAAAATTAATCCAGTGTTGGAGTGTTTTTATTGGTTAGAACAGCATTCGTTTGCTTTCATTGTTCATTGTACAAGACTTTGGATTAACCATATGGAAGAAATGAATTATCACCATTTTGTTTTTTGTTTTGTTTTGGTTTGGTTTCCTTTCATTGGCTTGGCGGTATGAATAAGATCTTAGTGTTGCAGTCTTCTACAGTTTTGTCCTTGGAGAATTGGCTTCCGTTGCCATGAAGTGACAGCCATGCCGTGGTGCATTCATGGAACATTGTGAATCAGTGACAATTAATTAACTTTGTTGAACTCTCTCTGTCATAAAAGAGTAATGGAATTATTTTGCTTGACAAGACTTTACTACAAGCAGTAAGAACAGTGACATTATGATAATTTTTTCAGTATCAGCTAAATTTAACATGTGGATTGTGTGTACTTCCGACTGCCTGCTTTTGCATGTACAGGCTGCATTTGTGACCACATTAAGAATAATGGTGAGTGTATCAATTTTGATCTCCTACTTCGTTCGGTACATTAAACAGATGGACATACTTTTAGTGCTCTGCTGGTGCTTCACTGTCTGGGTTACCGGTGCGACACCAGTCTGCTTGTCTACCAAGGATCTGTGGTTTTGCTTTATGGGAGGATGGCTATGGAACATTTATTCTTTGTAGATATTCATTCTGTCCTGTCCTGTCACTTTACCTGGCTTGGGGTTCATAGGATCAGACAGGCATGCGTGTTCCCAATGCAGTTAACCCGCACAGCAGGTAGCTTCTCTCATTCAGGTCTCACCTACCCTAGCGGTCACATATGGCCTGTGTGCCCGATTTTACTCACAAGCTAGAACATGCTGATTGATATACTGTGCCTGGTTGCCAGATCATATCCAGACACATGGTAGGGATCATACTGCAGACCGCTTTGGGTCCACAATGGAGCATTAATCATTTCATTTCACTTGTGTTTTGGTGGTCCTGTTCAGTAGGGTCTGTTGGGTCACTGTTCAGGATTCAAATGAGCAGGGGCATTTCGCACTATGTGTGAGGGGTTGCTGATTTTACAATCTGTTAAGCAGCGGTCTACTCCACGCTTGACTTCACCGTAACCATTAGTAATCATGATTACTAACGCATTGTTAGTGATTTGAGGTACTTATTGCCAGTATGAGGGCTTCTAAAAATCCGTGTAAGGACCTGTGAGGCCCACAATCAAGCATATATGCTATACTAATCAATATACAATACAAGGAGATGGTCCCCTTACGACACCTACCTGGACAGGGGAGGTGATAGATACTGTTGCGAACCCAATGTTGTCACCTAGGTGTCATTCTTTTTCATGCACTTTTAATCAATTTGCTGCATTGATAGGTCGGTCGACATTTTGCTTAAGCATAATGAGGCAGGACATAAAAATACCCCATGCTTGTAAGGAAAGGAGTGTATTACACAAACAGGAATAACCTTTATTAGTGGGTTCGCTGTCTATTGCGGCTGCTGTGTTATAGCTTGCTGGCATTTCTCATGTATTAAGATCAATTTAGCTATCTTGGTGCCTTCTTCAACCGTTCTACTATTCGAATCCGTAAACTCCGGTGCATCGGGGAACTCTTTGTCATCTTTGTCATCCCAGCGTCAGAGTTTTCAGAGTGTTACGTACGCCATTAATTAGGTCTTTGTGGTATTTCCCTCATTGACTATTTATATTTCGATAGCGTTTGCTAGTGTTTCTGCCATCATAATAGCTTTCCACTAGTCTCTGTATGACAGGTGCTGATACTTTATGTCTTCACACTCTTCGCATATTTAGAATATCGAGTCGAACACTGATTGCAGTACAGGGTTTCATTATTGCATTGCACATTTAGTTAAATTTTTTGGCCTGGGAAAATATTATTCTTCCTGGTTCCGCAGTTGTCGCTCACTATCAGTCGCACCTATTTCGCCGGTGTTATGTTAAGTCTGGATCTCCTGGCCTAAGGTCGCCAGGTGTTAGAATTTTCTATACACATTAGGCATCAGATGACTTCAGCCCTCCAGTTCATCATTACCCTGATCATATTTTATTGGGGTATGACGTTGATTTGATGCAGATCTGTTGGTTACGTGCCTGGGTGTTTCTTGGACGGATCCCTTTCAACCTGCTTCTGTCACCAGAGTTGGGTCCACTTTGCAAGGTTTTTGTTGTGTTGAAGGTTCAGTGTTCAGCAGGACTTGTCGTCAGCCTTACATTCCGTCATCCCCAAGTTATTTTATCAGTTGGACCTCTCAGTTTACCATTGCAACCCACTCTTTAGTTAAGATTGCTTCCGCCCTGGCGTTTTTTGGTCTCTTTCAGGTGTCCAGGTACACTTGTTGCTACCACGTTCGACCATATTTGAGATTTAATGATTCAAAATGCCACCGTTTCCGATAATGGAAGAATTCTTTATGTAAACATTCGTTCATCAAGACAGACCCGTTCTGGGCGGGGTGTACCATCCGCGTCGGACAATCAGGCCACATTCAGTTGCTTCCAGTTTGGAACCTACCTTTATTCGCATTCTCTCAACGTAAATGTTTGACACGGCAGGTCATGGTCAATATCATTACTCATTCTTTTACATTAGTGGGGCTTTTGCTGCAGCTTCTGCTGTCATCACAGATCTTACAATTCAATACTGGGTCATTGCTCTAGTGACGCTTAGCGCCGTTACACTCACCATGATGAAGAGGTCATCGTGCAGCTGTCACATTGCTTGACCACAATCACTCCTTACTCGTGTCTGAGATCAGGTGTCTCTTAATTCTTCTCCTTACCTACCATCACTTCGATTTGGGGGAAATTTGGGGGGGGGGGGGGGGGGGTCCACTCCAGCATACGTCACAGGGTGTCTGTCCTCGTTGATAGCACTCGCCGGCCTTGAACTCGGTAGCTAGTTATAGATACGTTTTTCGTAGAGGGTGGCTATCCTTGTTGGTAGCACTCGTCGTCCTGGTTGATGGTAGGTCACTAGTTAGGCACTAGTTGTCAGAGCTCATCCATCTGGTAGATGGACCTGAGTCAGTTCACCATTGGGTGCACATCCTTGTAGATGGCGCTTCCCGTCCTAGTAGACGGCTTAGACACTATTTTGAGTTGGGCACTTGTCCTATTTGACAGTGCTCATCCATCCAGCAGATGGACCTGAGTCAGTTCGCCATTGGGCGCACATCCTAGTAGATGGCCCTCCCATCCTAGTAGGCGGCTCGACTTAAGTTAGGAATTCCTAAGTTAATATGAGATTATGAATTTGTAATTTCAGCCAAAAGGAAATGGTCACTTCACTTCACGATACAGCTGGCTTAATAGATTACATCCTTTCACAGGTAACTTACTTCTTGATTGTCTTTATGATCATGGTATGCTATCATTTCTTTATTTTTTGCAGTTTTTTTATGGTTGTCATGGTTTTGTTCATTACAGGTGATTTACCAGTTCCACAAGATTGTGTTTCTAGTAAAAATAAAGAAAATTATGAGGGAATCACTATGCCAAAGTCATTACCTAATACAAAGTCAAGACAGAAACAGGAATCCCCACTTCTGTCTTCATTCCCCAAACTTGATAAGGATTTGCATGGACGTATTTACTGTCCATGCTGTTGTTGTAGTGAAGTTTTGCTGAAGTTTCAGGTTTATCTTCCTTGTCATAATTTTATAATTGTATGGTTTTGTCAGGTTTAAAACAGTTCAGACAGTTAATTCTTCTTTGTTTTTTCTTAGGCACTTCTTTGCTCACGATACAACCGAAAAGATTTATCAATAAAGGTTTTGAATAAATTGAGTGACAAATCTTTTGTTGGAAAGGAGAGTTTGTTGTTGTTATGTTGGCCAAAAGCTGGTTTTACGAAAGAGGTATAAACAACAAAACAAGTTACTTTTATGTTATTTGTTGATTGGTGTTTTTTGCTTGTTTACTAATCACTATTAGTAGTTGTTGTTTTCGTCATCGTTACCTTTATGTTATCACAGGCTGTTGATTATGTGATAAGAAATTATCCAAGTTCTATGTTATCATATGCCAAAGACATGTTTGATTGGAAAGCTCAGGTAAATTTTTTGTCTTTTAGTTATGTTAAGTTTAAGTTTTTACAGAATTTTCTGCTGTTGTTTAGTGGCAAGTTCTGCTTCAACATTTACTTGCTGTTTTGAAAGACAATGATTATGAACAGTGGAATCATGATACTTACATGGAATTGTTAAAGGGTAACTCAACATCACCCCCTGCATTCATCCTTCTTTGTTTTTTTTCTGAATGTTTCTTTCTTTTTTCAGGCATTTTGCATCGTCTTACAACTGTTTACACCGCTGCAGAATTTCTCTCCTTCCTTCCGATCGATGGTTCGATGGCCTTTTTCCTGCCGTTCCTGCATGAATGTTGGGAGTATAACAAGTCTACAACACTCAAAGAACAGTTTCTTCAAACTTATGCAGCAGAGAAAGAATCATCTCATTGAGTTGTTTTTATCATACACACGCCATTATTTCTTGTTTTTCCTATTTTGATTGCTGACATTTGGATCAGAAAAGCAGTGTTTATAACATAGGAAAGACATTTTGATTGATTGATTGATTTTTTTGAATAGAGCTTTACCAATGAAGTGATTTTGAGGATATTTTTCAATTAATTCTAAGTCCTTTCGTATCACTTTCCTTTCGTATCACTTTCCTTTGAAATGCTACCAGGCACAATATCTGTTAATTGCATATAGATATGAAATATTTTATGTAATTTGACTTTTTATATTAAAGGATAATTAGAAAACTGATATGTCAAATTTAAAGAATCTAATCCTCACATGCATTACTGTTTTATTTTTGATTGTAAATTTTTTAAAGCCTTAATAGATAATGTTTGTACACATGGAGTTTTACTTAGTGTCTGGATTATGTAGAGTAATCTAAAAATAAATGTCATGTATCACAAATTCTTGAAATTTTTCTATTATGTGATTTAGAAAAAATAGAAATAATGAACATTGAAGATTAAATCAACATGGCGTAAGTTTTCTGAAACGTCTCTCTAGTTCTTCCTCGTTTGGAAAAAGATTTACATTTAAATGGTATTTTAGATCAACAAGGGAACTGTGGTGTGTCATCAGTGGTAAATCATCGTTATCAGCACCTGTTAGTAGATTCTTTTATCATTTGTGATTTCAACTTTATATTGTTCCATAACAGGATCTTTGTGAACTTCTTGCAGGACATAATTGCCGAAGAATTAGACCGGTATAAAGATCACTTGCGAAATGGGATTGATTTCTATAAGCAACCAAAGTAAGACAAGAACATAATAACTTTTTTTTCTTGAATCTTTCTTTTTTGTTACCATGGAGAATTGTTATTTCAGTTCATCATCTGAAGCAAAAGTAAAATCTACTGACAGTGTGAAACGGAAAGACTTCATCCTTAAATTAAGCAAACTTTTGGTAGTCATTTTCTTCAATTATTTCTGTATGTTCAACTAACAAATGATTCATGATGAAATTTATTTTTTTCTTTCTACTAGAACCTTGATGAATGGCAGACCCATGAACTTTTTCAGAATTATCTGCGGATGGATTTTCGTGGATCTGGTCCACAGTTACAAGTAATTATCAGCTTACCTTCTTTTTCTTATGGATGAATAAATAATGGATAATGAGATCTAACGAGATTTTCTTTGTTTTTTGCATGGTTGATAGGCAATTCTCAAACATGACATCCAATGTGAAGGATTTTTGATGAAGGTATGTCAGCCACTTTTCAAAAAAGCAAAAATCTTCCCCTCTCTGGAAGGTGATGTTTTTATCTAACTCTTAGTGTAGAAATATCACTTTTGTTTTCTTATGATAAGAATTAATTTTACAGGTTTTGGAGTTTTACTTCAAAGAGCGTAGTTTTCTTTTGAAATGTATCAAATATCTGGTCTCATATTGGCAAGATGAAACATGCTTGTTTCAGGTACGTATCAGGATATGAATGGACTTCTCCAAACATTATTCATTTCCACCATTTTTTTCTTATTTTAGGAAAAGTTTGCAAAAGTAGTTGATGAATTTGCAAATGAAAATGTTATTTCAAGGGTAAGAAATATTTTTAGAGCATCAAATAACTAAAAACGTATTGTGAAAACAATTTCAATATATAGAATTATATATACTTTAGTTCATAAAACAGCTGAAGCATTTATTTAAGCAACCAGCTATGCATAATGGGATCAAGGTCTGTAATTAGTATCCTGTTTATATTGTTACCTGTCGTGATGTTGTGATGCTGTTCTACATGATTCTGATGTTTAATAGGGCAACTTGTCTGCACAAACTGAATTTGCTCATCAATTGGTTGAAGAACAGGTGATAACTTCTCTGTCATAATGTTTTCATCCAAAATACAAAATTGTTGTTGCAAACAATGGTTGTTCTACTAATTGTTTTAAGACCAAAGTGTTTTGATAATTGATAATTACTAAGTTTGCTGATTTGATCAATAAAATAATTTGTTTTTATTTTTTTTCTCTTTCATTTAGTGTGATCTTGTAGAAATAATATTTTTATACTACAAAGATTTTGAAATGTCCCCTGATGTTTTCATTGATTTGGCAAATTTTTTTCGGGTATGTATAGCTTGATGATTCAAATCTCTTTTTTTCTCGTTATATATTTCCCCATGGGGCGAAATATATGTTAAAACCGGCATTTTCCTTCTCCTTCTTCTTCTCCTTCTCCGTTTACTTTCATAGCCACAGTTCAGTATTGAATTTTCGCTTAGCCAAAGTAAATAATAATAGAGGCTGGTCTAATAGAAGTATTGCACCATTTTTTTTTTTCAGTCAGTGCATATGAACAGAGGAAGATTTGATGGAAATAAATCGTTTTAGTTCAGTGTTGTCTTAAAAAGTTTTGTAAAAACGTTTGAATAAACATGTAAAAAACGGAAAAAAAATGATATCAATGATGTTTTTTTTTTTTTTTTGATAACGATGTGTTATGACGATTGGTGATTAAATGCTTGGAACAGCAAACCATTGAAGCTGTGATTTCAGTGCAAAGATGAAAGTTCATTATCAATAGCCAAGCTGAAGATTTATTTAGTATGATCCTAATATGATGTAGCCCAGCTGAACTGAAAGCACGATGTACAGCCACGAAGGAAACCCTTTTCATGTGGAAAACAACCAGTTCAAACAGTTATGTTAATTCAAAGAGTACATACTGAAACAGCAAGTAAAAATGTGATGTCGTATATGCAATAAGAAGTTCAGAAAACCAATTACGTATAATATTTTAATACACAGAGGATGGAGACACATAATAACTTAAAAGAATCTGGTCGAGTGTGCTTTCCTGGATAGTTGTTTAATCCAACAACAGAAACATAGTTTACTATGGATGAAGTCTATGGTCACCTAAACTGTTTTGACACTGTCTATCATAATTTTATTTTTCAAAATTTAATATACTGCCAATTTTCCTTATAAACAAATGTAAATCAAAACACAATCCAACAGGACAGTGTTTAAGTTAAATCAAGCCAGAACACAAATTTCTATTTTCAGCTATGTAGTGATTTGGTTATGGTTATGGAGTATTTTACCAAAATCTTTTTTTTCCGTTTGGAATTTACGAAGGTCATTTTTATCACATAATAAACAATGAGTGTGAACATATTATTTTGAACAGAGATGTTAATTCTGAATACTTGAATTTGTTTTATAAATTCAATTCCACCCTGATTAGTAAGGACAACATTTCTATCTGTGTATCAGGTTGATGGTAGTTATACAGTGTAATTATTTAATCATACATTTTTTTCATGGTTATCAATGTGCACACAATAATTGACAAAAATTTCACAACTTTGGGGAAATATATAGTCGCATTTTTTATTCTTACATTTTTATGAAAAATTGATATTGGCAGATTTTACACGTTTTATGTTTAGTGTCAGCATTTTGGATTTAGCCAAGTCAATCGGAAGCAGCTGGGACCAGCATCACAAGAACTATGTGAACGTTTCGGGTTGGTTTTAAATTACATTTCTAACTTTCCAGATTATGATGATTGTTATGGATATTTTATCTCCAGTTAAATTTTCTTTTCAGATATATGTCATCATTAGTCCTGTTGGAAGCATTGGATCTGGATTTGTTGCGAAAAACAATAAATGGTCATGAGAGGTAAGATGAGGTGTTTCTTCAGCTCTGCAGGAGAAGCATCATTTGATGATTTGATGATTTGATCTTGTGTTTTATTTTTTAGTCCTGATGCAACTGAACATTCATTCCTTGCTAACCAGATATGGAAGGTAAGAGTTACTTTCTTGAACCATCTTGAATTACCCTAAGCATGGAATTCCATTCCATCACTAGGCCACCTGTTGATAAAACAGGAAAAGGTTAGTAAGTCAGGTACTGCTACCAACCCGTTCCCCCGTGAAATCTTCGTTTGTTTTGGGGCCAATAGGGCTGGGTGAGGTGAACTAGTATTAAAAAAAAAAAGGTGTATGATCAAATTAATGTCAGTGCTAGCCATACTTCCATCACCATGGTTACCCCATATAAAAGTGATACTATAGTCAGCTTCTAGCCATTTTTATTTAGAAAGTTGATGAGCTGTTGTATACATGGGATGATGTTGTACAACAAGGTCCTGTACTTATGGCTTGGACCATATTTCGACACACATGTCTGACTCCTGATTGTCAGCAGGTAACACTCATTCAAGTTTGTTTTTTCATTCTATGTTTTCTTGAACTCTGCTGTTCATTTTTTCGTTGTTACCATTTAGCTGACCAAACTGTTTGGAGATTCTGCAATGAGATGTAACTTGATACCTTATCTCAATGATTTACTATCGTACCATATTTTTGATCAAGAGAACGACCCTTTAGCTGGATTAGTAAAAGCATATGTTTACATTCTTCTCAGCTTGATGTTGAGTGTTTTTCATGAAGATACGTTAGGAAATTATCAGGTGTGTGAAAAGGTAGACATCTTTTTCATAAGCGATTTTAACTGGCTTAGTAATCAGTGAAAATGTATGTATGTTTTTAGATCATTGTTTCAATTGGATGTAAGGTGTTAGCTGAGCCAGCACTATCAACTATTTTCTTCACCCAAGATCAAGCAGAAGGAATTGGTATATTGGTGAATTCGTCAAGAAAGTGTTTTCCATTTGCTGTTTGCTCATATCTTGATCTTCTTAAAAGTTTGTGTACAAGTCCTGATACATCTGAACTGGTGGGTTGCAGTTAATCTCCATAAGCCTGCGACAAATACAACATTGTTTTTTGAAAATGAAAACTATAAGTAGTAGTATTTGTTTTTGATATCACAGGTGTTTCAGATGATGGAGAAGCAAACAACGCTTGCTGAATTGTTTGGTAAAAACAGTGTTAACGAAATCGAAGCTAGTGATATGGAGAATATCTGGAAAAGAAGAACAGAGAAAATCTTGTTGCAATCTCAAAATGATAGCATCATTCTTCATGAAGGAACGTACGGGAAAGTGCTGTTACATCAGCAAGGTATTGATTTTTGTTAAAACCACAATGCTTGGTTGAAAAACAAAACACAGTAATAATATTCTATTCAATGATGTTTTCAGAAACCAGAGTTATTCGATGGTCGTTTAACTACTCTGGCTGGTTATATTTGATGTTACAACTCAATAACATAGCAGACAATCCAATGACGAGCTGTAGTGATGCTGGTGAAAACGGCACAGCAATTGCGATATCTATAATTCAGTTGGTCTCTGGTATCATTAAGCATGATCCAACAAAAATTGAAGATTTGGAGCCGATCATTTCGGTTTTATTTCGATTGATTAGGAGGTAAAAGTAGCAAAAATGCTGTCACAAGTGTCTCTTCATATTAATCACTCATATTTGTTTTGATGTTTGCAAGGAATTTAGAAGTTAGGAGTTTTTATTTTGTTTGTCTGGTGTAATCTCACCAAATCAGGAATACAGTAGAAGTAATCTGTTTTTGAGATGATCACGTGTTTAATTAAGAAACGTTGTGTAAATCGACAGCGTTTCTGTTTTTCAGAGTTTCCATGATGCAATCTCCTCCGTTGGGAGTTTTGTCGGCCAGCATGAAATGTCTGCAACTTGTTGTCCATCTTTTACCGCTGCAGGTAGGAGAGAGAGCCAATCCACTGGCATAATGTCAATGTGAACTATTGAACGTAAATTATTTGATGACTTGATGAGAACTTTCACTGTCGTTACTTCAATGTTTTTAGACCTGGCCACAGCTTGTAGCTACTAAATTTCTACCGCATCCAAAACAACTGGTTGGCTCCAGCAGTGGATTCCAGTTCGAGGCTGGCTTATATGGTGTTCTGTTACATCAGGTTGAAATTCCATCTGCTGATTTTATTTTAACGAAAGAATATGTAAGCTTCGTGTTGCAGTTCTTGCATGGCTTATCGGCACTGGAAGAGAATCCGCTGCATGGAGACCAGCTGGAAAGTATGTACAAAGAGGTCTCCGTCAATGTGGTGTTTATTCTAAAAGAAATTTTATCGAATTTTGGAAGATGGAGGTATTCGAATGCGCATGCGCAGAAACAAAAAATTGGTTTGCTTTGTTTTGAAATCTGTCATCTGTTGATGTCAGCAAATTTTGAAAATATCATACCACGTGATTCGACCAGGTAATCACATATTTGAGTTTCTTTTTAAAAGAAAGTATAAACCGAGTTGGTCGTTCATTACGAAATTGTTATCTAGAAACCTACCGTCACTTAGAAGTCTCATTCAAGAAGGTCTGCTTTTTCAAAATGGTGGAGAAGCTGCTCTGTTGAGCATCATTAGTGTCGGAGTTGATAATATTGATGACGTCACCACCACGAAAATCAGGTTTGCTTAAAGATTTCCAAGGTAGCCAAGCCAAACATTTGTGAGTGTTATTTTTGTTGTGAGTGTTGTTTTTCGTTCAGATATACGACGGATGTTGTGCAACTCATCAAATTATCCTTTGCTGTTCTCAATTTACTTCTACGTAACAACTCCAAAGTAAGTCTACGCAAAAATCACAAGCAAAGCTTTTTTATACATTTATTATAGATGGTTAGGATGTGTGTTGTTTTTTTCTTTTAGAACGTGGACGTCTCACCTTTAGAAGATGTGTTAAGACAGCAACATGTGATGCAGACTTCTGAACTAGACTTCATTCAAAAATTCACCAAAGTCACTTTATTTTCTGTGATTGCAAAATACATCTATCATAGACTCGACCCCAAACTTCCTATTCTTGCGACAATGGTGTTAAGTGCGTTAGCTGCACGGTTTCCTCTTGTTTTAACTGCCAGTTTTGGTGATAGTTTAATTGGTGTGAGAAACGCTTTCGTCAACCGGCTTAATGGACGTGTCGAAGCCGTTCGCTTGAAAGTGGCAATCATTGAATTTCTGACTACTTGTGTGGAAACGCAACCGGGAATAATCGAGTCGTTTTGCCATATCACATCAGTTGGTAAAGAGAAAACTTTAACGTTTGGCAAATTCAGTTGCATTTTGCCAATCATGGAATATATAGACTGTAAGCAACAATTCGATGTGTTATCATCGGCTAGTTTAGAATTTATCGCTGCATTGTGGGTAAATCGATATGATGTTGCCATGACACTCATTAAGAAAAAGTGAGGAAAAGCTTTCCACGTAACTCTGCGTCTGTGCAAAAAAAATTTTAAGTTTACCCAAATCTGATTTTATTTCAGTAAATCGTTTTGGAAAATCGTCACCAGTCCTCTACTTGAGCTTCATAACTGCCAGGTAACCAGGTTAAGTATTATTCGGATTATCGGGTTCTTTCTTAAACTGTGTCAATTGTTTGATTTCGTCCAGGCAAAGAAAACTCTTCTGGAAATTATCACTCACATTTTAAACATCATCTCATTCGAAACGTATTACGTTAAAAGGTTTGCAGTCAGTACTCTATACCTGCTTAACTCCTTAGTTGCTTAGCAACTGAAAGTTGTCTTACAATATTCTTCCAGTGACGAATTTGATGACGAACTTCGTAAAAATCTAAAAGGTATCTCCGATTGTAAATGTTATGAAAAAATTGGCAAGGTATGTGTTATAGACATCTTGAAAATTTAAAATTCACGAATGACACGATGAAATTTACGAATGACACGATATGTTTTTTTTGTAGCTGATCACACGAATAGATGATGACAAAGCTTTTATGGTGTCCCAGCACGCCCTAGTGAAAGCCTGGAAGATTTATGTAACAGTAATGATTAAGGTGGAAGTAAGTAGATTGTAAACCTCTTCTCAACCTGAACAAACACATAATCAACAAGCTTTGTATACTTCTAGCCGTGTGTATGCGGTCTGGAAGAACAGTCTGTCATCAATCAGATATTCTGTGACGTAATCACTGCCATGAAGAGCTGGATTAAGTATGATGGCGCTTGTTCAATGACATCAGAGTTAGCTGAACTGTGTTTGACACTCACGTGTAGAAGAAGCATGTAGGTGACGTTCTTTCCACCACAATAAACTCTCCTGTCTAGCTAGTAAATGTTTTAATGGTTTGTAGGTTCTTAACCGAACCGGGCAAGATCTTGCATGATTTGAATGTTATCCTTCACGAACTGATGACGTCAGACGTGCATACATACGAGGTTGTGCAAACCCTTCTTTACTCTGCAGCTACTAACGTTCTAAGAGATCGCAAAGATGGTATGGATGGTTTCAAATATTTTCAACATGTAATGAATGAGTGACTCACAACAACATGTTTTGTTTTGTAGACGTTTGTGAGAAAGATGGCGTTGAGTATCTGTCACTGGCTGAAAATATTTGCAAGTGGTTGCAATTTTACGGCAACGAAATTAGACATCAGCAAAAATCAATGGTTTGTAGATGATGTCAAGTAGCACAGATATTTTGCTCATGCAAGATGTGAAAGTATTTTACAGTCGATCAATAATCGAGTTCAACTGTTTGTTGTTGTTTTAGGAATTTCTAGTAGTTGTCGGTTTGCTGAACGAAATCACACACAGTTCACCAGCGAATCACGTGCAGCCACTAAATGTGATTTTTAAAGAACATGGCACCATGTACAATTTGATAAACAGATTAGATATGTCTTTTAAGGTGAGTTAATCACTACTCACCAGCTCATTGTAGTCAGACAGAAAAACTTAAATAGTGAATCCTTTTAGCTCATTTTATGCATGACTTGCATTTTCAGGAAAATATCAACTTTGAAGAAACTGAGTTAATTCTCACTTTCATCATGACTTGCTCACAAAAACAACAGGTAAATAAATAAATAAATTGTGCAGATTAAGTGTAGTTGCTGACTCGACATTTTGTGACATTTTCTGTTTAGTTAGCTGAGCACTTATGTAATTGTGGGATTGCCAAATTTTTATGTCTGAGCGTGAAAAGCGTCGCAAAAGTAAGTAACCGACTGAACCGATCGGATGAATGTGTGTGACGTTGTGATTCATGTTTTCATGTGGTTTTAAGGTGGATCAAAGCCAAGACAAACTGGTGAAACTTTGGGCGTTGGTGATTGGAATCTCGTCTCGCCTCTTAAAAGTTTTAAGGCACATCTTCTTACACTCAACAATTAACTTTATTGGAACCCACAAAGAAACAATTTTGCAGGTAAAATGTTTTGTATGTATATGTTTTATTTCAGTGTGTCATTCAATCATCTGACTATTTTTCATTCATTAGAGCATGAACATCATGCAGCAAGTGGTTGAAGATCGTCTCTTTTCTGCAGAACAAGCTGCCATATTCTGTTATGAGATTGCACAATATTCAAATGATATCTCTTTTGCTTTACCAGATGTTTTCCACCATCTTCGTGTAAGTAGAAGCACGAAACTGAAAGTTTTTTTGTTTCATCATGGGTGTATTTGTTGTCATGACAATGTTTTTAGTTTGGAATGACGCACATGGTTCGTTTGAGCGTTGCTTTACTTGGCAGACAAAAACTTCTCAACCATCTTCTGGAGGTGAGTGCAACAAGCAAAACCTTCATTAGTTATCTTCTTGAAAACTAAATTGCTGTCACTCGTTCTAGTGCAAGACTGTGGATAATATCGAACCATTGTTAAACCGTACGAAGACAGCAAGTCCAACCTCGTTTCGAAGTGATAGTACAAAATCTGCTGTCACCAACGATGCAGTGGATGGATTGTCTCCTGATGCCGAACTTGTACAAAACAGGTTTTCGATATTTTCGATATTTATATGTAGTCAACCTAAATGATGATTTATCATGACTAGTTTATGACGTCATCACTGGTTTATGACGTATTTCTATCTGACATGCTCATGATGGCGACAACCACTTGACACTTTTCTCTGTAGATTGATTAATATCACATGTTATTTGGTTGGTGCTCTACGTAGATTGACACCAAATGTAATCGAATCCATCCTAGACGAGGTGATGAGTCTATTCTTCAATGGAACCTATTCTTCAAAGGATATTAGAAACTGATGTTGCTCGCCGCCGATAACTACAAATCCAATTCTCTTATGCTTTATTTCAGGGAATGGATATCGACAGTTTCTTGCCATTGGTGGATCTTGATTTTAAATCGCCATCGCTTGAAAATAATTCTTCTCCTTCATTCGGGACTCTTGTCTCCTGTTTAAATATCAGTTTGAAGCTCGTGCACAAGGTACGCCCGCTTGTTCTAGTTGCTATAAATGGTGTCTCAGTTACACAGTTACCATGGTGAACTGAGATTCTCAAAGTTGAGTCCTATATAATCTAATCTAATTCACATATACCTGTTCAAAATGTGTCTCAGTGATTGACATTTTTGTGAACCTTCTAGATGAGTCTCAGTGATTCAGATCGAACAACTCCTGATAAAGATTTTTCCTCAGTTAACTTACCGGATACCGAAAAGAAGAGGTACTGATACTTCATTTTGTTTTTCAAGTCTAGTAACAGAACGTCGTCTTAGGTTCCTTATCGGTTACAGTTATTGTGTCATCTTTCGTTATAACATGATATTCCCACTGCTGATTAGTTGAAAACAGATGATTCTGATGTATAAATAATCTCTTTAGAGCGTTGTTGTGGTGCATTATCGACAATGCTTTAGTCGTTCTATTATCTCAAGCATCCTGTTATCTTCGCCATCCTAATATTGACGAGAGAGGAAAACAGTTTCTTAAGAGGGAATTGGGTACTGAATTGGTAATACTTGTTTTTGTATTTCCATGATATATCCCTTCCTTGCGTTTTTGCACTCCACCGATCTCTCCTCCACTCTCCTCTTGATAACATTTTCCATCTCTCCTCTTGATAACATTTTCAATTTTCAGAGTAACTTTCTGCACGCTGTCCATCGCTTGCGAACGCGACGTGGCATCCCACCATCACCCATTCAATACGATAAACCTGGTCTCATTCCTCCCAGTATAAAAAGGTCACCCAGTAAATTGTCTACGTCTTTCTTGGAAGAAGAAGAAAATTCATTTTTCAAGTTGATTGATATATACACAAAAAATTTACTCCGTTGATGCTGCATGCTGGACAATAGATGCTTTATGGACTTGTTAGAAATGACTAAACTTACAAGACATGGTGGATGTAACGAAAAATTTTACGAGATAGATGTCTTTCAATTCTTTTATTTTATTTTCTTACTCTCCGTTTCTCCCTTAACCAGATGTTATGTTCAGATCTGTTTGATGATGTGATGAGGAGGGGGATAGGTTGTGGTTTTATGAACATCTCGGAAAAACAAATGTGATTATGCATACTATCATCTCATGAACATCTCGGAAAAACAAATGTGATTATGCATACTATCATCGACAAAAATCTCCCAAGTATAAGTAGTTGTTGATTGCAATTGAGCAAACAGGACGCCTTACCGATGGGATCGATCGATTATTCCACAAAAAAAGGTGTGGCACTTGTGGGTCATTTTCACATGTTGGTCCTAAAGAAAAATGGAAGTGAGGAGTGTGGTTGAGGAGGGGGAAGATATTCAAAAAATTTGCAGTAGTATATTAGATGGTTGCTGAATGACCAAACAAAAAACATTCAAAGCAAACAACAGTCGAACAAAGTGATTAAAACGCTTGAATTGGAAACCGATAACGAGGTTGTGATTCCAAGGAGCAACACAAAAGCACTTTTGATAAATGCAACGTAAGAAGACGATAGATTTCTAATTGAGTAGGAATGATATGGCCATTATTGTGATCGAACAAAGAAATATTGACATTTTTGGAGTTTTTCCTTCGAAAAAGGCCCCTAAGTAATGAATCCCTAATTAAAAATTGACTAATTAATTAGCCTGACAAAAACATTAAGTCATAGTGACCAATTTTTGTGACTGACCTGATGATATGAAGTGGTTAGGTTGAAAGCTGAGCTGACTCATCACGTAACCGTGTTCACATGAAGAAAAAAAAGAGCCGAGCTAAAGCTTCAAAACATCTGCAACGTTTAAATGGACTTTCCTAAGAAAGATGGACTTGCTGTAACTCTGCTACCGACTGGTAGCCTTGTGGTAGAGTGCTCGCTTCCTGTTCGGAAGGCGCGGGTTCAATCATCCCCGACCGAGTCATGCCAGCGACTATAACAGTGTGAATCAATCCTCTCTGCTTAGTACTCAGCAAGAGAGTAGGAATGATGTCTAAGGTGGTTGTCTAGTAGAGCGGTTCCTGTCATTACAGCCTCCGTAGCCCAAATGGGGGCTTTAAATACTCTAGGACCTCCTTCGCAGGAGCCTCATTGATAACAGTACCTTAAGGAACTGAAGAGGCTATCCTGGGTAAACATTCGTAAATAAATAAATAAATAAACTTTACAACCCAACCCGCGTCAACCCGTCTCATGTAATCACGCCCTAACATTTTGAGCAACTAATAATTTCGTTCGAGCTGTGTTTTGTCCGATAAAGTAAGAAACTACCCTGTCCAAAAGGTTCCGAATTGAGGAGGAAGACTAGGCGATTAAATGACATGTCTTGAAATTTTGCATTGGGAAACAGGGTGGCCATCTTGAGTCAACCTCGAACCCAGCCTTAAAAGGCAAGAGACCCTGGGTTCGAGGTTGCATCTTGAGTAAGTAGGCAATGATAATCTATGTAAAGAAGAAGAAGGGAGCTGAGGTTACCCTTGTACATTTTTCATTTTGTGTGAGATTCAAATGGCTCTATTATTATTCATGTATTTGTTTTTGTTGGGAGACTGTAAATAATGAAGACCTCAGCCCTAAGCGCACAAAACTATAATTTCATAATGACGCGACACGCTGGAATGAAGGAATTCGAAATGTTGTGAAACGAGAAAGAAGTTAATGTACGTCATAATGTGTTGTCGTCATACTGTTGTGAAATTACAATTACCTCTGCGCATGCCTTGAATTTATTCCGTCAAGAAAATGGTGGCATTGAGGCGGACAGTAATAGAACAATACAGAAAATGGGTAAATTTTCACGTTTGAATGCCGATTGCCTGTATGTTGAACACAGTTAATGATTTGATCTGGTTGAAAGAACAACTTTGTTAATTTCTCAGTGTTTTGTATTGATCGCCGCTGTGTTTTTGAGAACAATAATATCTATACAGCTGTTAATTGCTCTTTTTGTTTTGATTTTTTTTACAATTGATTTGCTGGAATTTTTCGACTGGTTCTTTTCTCTTAGAAGATTTCTTAACATTTTATATCGGGAATGATTTCTGTTACGAAATATGGTTGTTATGTATCTACCTGACTTTTAATTAATTTCATATAGTAATATAGCTATAGATATAACATTTATCATGTAACTGTGTCACATCATCATATAGAATATCCACATCTGTGTAACATTTGGTTTCACAGAATAACTAAACATGGATAGTGGTGGTATCAGTCCAGTTTCATTGGGAAGGTCAAGTTCATTACGAACCTACAGTGCAAACCGTACTTCGCTGGTAAGAAGAAATCAAAGTTTAAGTGCAAAGCAAATCCGTTTTTATCGCAATGGTGACCGCTATTTTGCTGGTTTGAAACTCGCAGTTTCCACAGAAAGGTATAAAGAATTTGATTCACTGCTTGCGGAACTGTCCGAAAAGTTAAACCTATCAACTGGTGCTGTTCGTTATATTTTCAATGCTGACGATAATAGTATGATTACAGACATTTCGCAATTACAATATGGCATCCCGTATGTATGCTCTTCTAGCAATACTTTCCGGCAAATAGAAGGTGGATATGGGAAACATTTACATAGCTGGTCTATTATAGCAAAATCGAAACAACATAATTCTAATAAATTTAATGGGCATCTAGAAAATATAAATGGAAATTTTCGCTTGGATACCTCGCGTGATTTCATAAAACCTAAACTTGTGACTGTAATAAGAAATGGAAAGCCTCCACAGAAAAAAGTGACATTATTATTGAATACTAAAACTGCAATATCTCTTGATCAAGTACTTGACCAGTTGTCTGCCAAAGGATCACTTGGGAAAGTTGATAAATTATACACTGTTGATGGTCGATCGGTAAGGCATAATACTATTTTATTTTGTTATGTTGTCTGCTTATTTTAAAAGATAATAAAATAATGATTATCCAAATGTTCACTTGACATTGTATAGATTAATTCAAGGAAATTGATTGATTTAAGTTTCATTTTTTTAATTATATCTATGTCAATTTTTCTTCAAGATTTTTGATCTTATTATATATTCATTTTTTCAATTTATTCACAAAAATTATTGCATCTCTATCATACTTTATCTTAAAACTTTGTTTATAATTATTTTTCACTTATTTATTGCAAATCAACATGTGGTTGTTCTGCTCCATTGAATATTCTAATGTTTGATTCATGCTCAATATAAGGCTTCAAAATAAATTCTTTTAACAACAAGACTCAGAATGTCCCCCTCTGTGAAAGTATTTTGATTTAATGTGTAAACCAAAATATTATTTGAATTATAGCATTGACCAGTAAACACTCATTATAAAATTCAATTTTTTTTTATAACATCCAGTATAATATGCCCTCATGCCAGTTGTTCTTGAAGCTTTTTAGCCTGAATTCCACTTGATTTGTTGTGAGTTTCACAGTTTCAGATTCCTGCCTCGCTTTTTCTTATTTTTGTCTTTGTTCAAGCCAGACTAAAAGAACAATGTTTATTGTTGCATACATACATAACTATGTAAAACAGGCTTCATTGATATATTTCATATATTTACTGTGGGTGATATTACAGCTACAAACAAAATATATACTTTAGAAAACTGTGAAAAAAATGCTAAGTTGTTCGTATTTTAAGTAATAAGCTTGGATTTAGCTTGCCTGTTTTTCTTAAATTCATTTAAATCATTAATATTTCTTATCAACAAAATTTCATAAAAACAGCTTTGTTTGCATTATTTGTTATGGTATGAAGAAGCATGCTATTGCTTTATGATTTTATGTTCTAAGCCCAAATATGTGAAAAACACAGTTTAACTCAGTTATGCCACTGAAGTTTCATGTTGTTTTTATTTCCTGTTCTTATATATAAAAAAGTATTGTATGTTTTTGTTACTTCAGATGATCAAAGATATTCATGCGATGCATAACTTGAAAAGCAAAGTTGACAAATATATTTTTATATAAAACTCAATGTAATTTCTATGAAATTTTTCATAATCAAACTATTTATGTTTGATAAATGTAGCAAAGAATTATGTAATCCAAATAATGTTATCATGTACATATGTAAATCTTGGGTTGAGCTAATTTAAATATTGGTTTTCATCAATATTCTTCTGTGCTAGATCTGCTTTGGTATAAGCTTTCTGTTTGAAGTTATTCTATAATTGCGGTGTTTTGTGGTTTCATTATGTCCTATTTTAAGATTGTTTGTTGAGGTTTCAGCTAATTTCTTTTAGATTAAAACATTGCGTGATCTATTTGAAGATGATACAGTGTTCATCGCATTGTCAACCAACGAAAAATTTCCGGATGATGGGATTGAGCTGGATCCTAACAGTAAGACAATTCATCAGATTGCATTTGTTTCATGTGCAAATGTGTTTGATGGAAGTATTGACAAGTTGATATAAAAGATCATCATTTCTAATCACTTCTAATGAAGTCTTCAGTGCTTCTCTGTTCTGTTCTTTGCTTTCATAACTTATAACAATATTATTTTCATTTATCTATTTTCTTTAGGTTATCGAATTACCCCATATAGAGAACTGAAAAGGCCTAGCTGCATGACAGTTCGACGGTCAAATTCATTACGAGGTTCCATCAGAAGATACAAGGATGAGAATGAAAATATGTCCAGTAAGTAAAGCCTGCACTGGTTTCCAAGCAACAAAATGTCTTGCAGATGTTTTGAAATATAAGAGTTTATTCAGTACATTTGATATTTGTATAACAAATGAAGTTGGATGTTTTTTTTTGTAAATTTTGTTTTGGCAAATAAATAAAATCTGCTGCTATTTGGTGAAATTTATAATCATGAAATTATCTTGCAAATTAATCCTTATATTTTCCAGTATCAAAAATTGCGAAAGGCTTAAGATCAAACCATGGTGTACATAGTGCCAAATCGGCACAAAAAGGTAATTCTTAAAATTACTGCAGATTTTTGTTGTTTTTATCATGCCATAGGTTAACCTAATATTTTATTTTTAGTTGCACGCCCTCGAGGATCCGCTTTAAAGAAAATAGATCAAAACAAGGAAGAATTGTAAGATTATTTGCTTGAATATTTCTTGAAGGATTTTGTGTTGCAAATGTTATTGAATCCTTTTAATATTTTCAGATATCCAACTTCTGTTTTTGAAAGTGACTCCGATTCTGGTAAGTATATAGTCTTCATACACTCTAAAATTTCATTTTTAAAATTGAAAGTGAAAGCTACAGTTTTAAAGTCCACACAATCTAAAAGTTGTTTAAATCTTAAAGTTTCGAATCACTAATCTTTAAACATCTTTGTTCTATTCGTGACCAGTGTGCTATCACATGACGGTTTTTAATCCATACCACTCACGTCTAGTTAGTCACTCCATGACATTACACCACACACGTCTAGTCAGCCACTACAGTTTATCACTTTGGAAATGTTTGCACGACTGCTCTTGACACGTGACTACTGAACAAATTTCACTGACCGAAACAACACGATGAGGAAAAATAAAAAAAATATAATGCCAGTTTTTTTCCCTTACAGGCGACGAGAAAATGCTGATTCATCATCCTTTAACACCATAAACTTCTTTAACTTAAACCTTTAAATGTATCAGAACTAACCACATGTAACCTCACTTAACCACTTGAATATATATGTTTCAGTAATAGCGCTAGTCGTTCTTTCACCGACTTTCATACACCCTGGCTAAAATGAGATAAGGAGCAGATCGTGCAAACATTTCAAAAGATAACAATTACTGCAGATCAGAAACTTCTACGCAAACTAATAAATCACTAACAACTCTTGTTCCTAAATTTCATTCTAGCCAGGGCAAAAATTGCGAGAAGGGCTCGAGCGAAAGGCTTTCAATCTATGGATATATACAATACAGTATGGCTTAGTGATTTTGAATCTGTTCATTCCTCCGGGACTAGATCAGGATTTTCTTCTCTCAACCAAAGTAGAGTGTCATTCCCAGAAAACAATTTGGGCCACTCTACTCCGAGATGCTGTACAAGAGAAAAAGTTGCACTTGCTGAGAACTGTCCTAGTCGATCAACATCAAAAAATCGCCTTCATCGGACTCTAAGTCTTCCAGAATCTGATCTCGCTACCTTAAATGGTGATGACCTTCAAGAACGTTTCTCTCGATTACAACTCGAGCAAGAAAATCGAGAATTGAGACTGTTAGTAAGGCAACTTCAGGAAGCTCTCGAAAAACTAGAAAAGGCCATGGTAAATAACTTGACTAAAAATGCTGAGTCATCTTTTCAACCCTCATGTTCCACGTGTACACTTTGTACTGAGAAAAAACTTGAAGACAAATCGCGCCCCCCTGTGCACGTGGACTCAAAACTAGCCTCCGTCCAGTCCCCTGATAGTCTGGAGGAAAGCAACAGCAAAGATGGTAGCGAAAAAGAATTTCATAAGTACAAAGATCGAAATGAGAGTGGTTATAATACTTTCACCAATGATAGTATGCCAGAAGAATCTCTCTCCGCCGCACTAAAGGATGACCAACATGATTATAAGTTAAAAGAGTATCAGTATATGGAGTATAGTGATAGTATGAGTTACAGCTCTGAGGAGGAGCGCCAGTATTTGCAGTCCCGGTTGATAAAAAGAAGAGGATATTATGATGATTACGACGATGAAGGGACTTGCTGCATTTTGCAATAATCTTTTTTTATTTGTAATGTAAATATAAAATGTAACATAATTTTTTCGTATGCTTAAATATAATACCACCATTTAACCTTAATAAAAATTAAACGTTAAAACCGCTAAAATTTCTTCATCACCACCCTGTTAATAAACTATTTGTCAGTCGTCTTGTTTAACCAAGTATGACCATGTCTTCAAAAAGAAAAGGTTTACTGAGACACTCGGTTGATTTGGTAAATGTGACCATAACTGGTATTCATCCGGCAATCGTTTCGCTCATCTGATTTGTGATCGAGTTTTCTTCATGTTAGTCTCACTCAAAATTACCGTTTCTATAAATAACCTTTTTTTAATTAACACGTGATGTACAATCTTGATACCATAGTAATCCCTTATCGAATGTTAATAAAATAATGACCTATCTTATCCGCATGTTGTCCACAGTTTCACGATATTATGCCTCGAATGGTATGTTTTACACGCATGCGTAATACGCCTTTCCGGAATTTTTGCTAATTCAAAATCTTTTTACCTTTTACTTATAGTCCTATCTACTTAGTACTTAGTCCTTAGCAAAATGATCTACTTTTGTCCTGAACATTTGTCGGCAACTGGATAACCAAGTCCAGCGAGGCATGATGTTTGTGAGGTCGCATATGGTTCGTGTGTCAAATTGCAATCATTAGACTTTGTGGTGTAAACCTTGTGAAATGTGTCTGGGTTAGTGAGGGCAGTGCCGTAGCAACTGGCATGTTTCCAACCATGTTTTTTTATTGGAAAGGTGTCAATGGGAGCACAACCACATACGTGTGTGTCTTGTTTAAACACCTGGACCCATGGATGCTAAAGTCGCTTAAAAGTGTCTCAAATAAAAACGCCCATAACTTTCTTTAAAAAAATTGACAGCTCAACAAAATAACTTGTGACCGAAAGCTAAATGATATAGCTAGGTAATAAAGGTAATTTTAAAGGATTTTTAATGTTGTATTTTTATACTAGTTAGTAGCTAAAGCTAAAATGCCCCGCCTCAAGCTTATCCATTGAATTTATCCATTCTTTTCTTGTTTGAAATGCTTATACAGAATAGGTCCAACAATTTGCAAAATATAAATTTAAAATATAATATTTGGTAGAAGTGAACCAAAATCACTTGAAAAAGGTTATATAGATTGACGACTTCCACAATTGTATGCCTCAACACTATTCAGGTCTATTATAACCAAATGATTAGGTCAAACAGGTCTAAAAATTGAAGGCATATGCCTATTTATGGCTAAATTAGAAAAAGTGACTGAAAAAATTCGAAATAAACACTTTCCACTTCTTCTTTGAGCACTCTTTAAAAAATTGGCACAAATTGGGAGCAAATTGAGAATTCACCAGTTGAAGCTTATCAATAATACATTATGAACAAAAAGATGAAACTTTTTGCATTGTATTGCACATTATGTTTATACTTCTTTCAGTGTGTAGTAGACACAGTCTACATTCAATTCATTTCCAAATTTTAGAAATTTGTCCTTCTTTGGCAGTTCTAGTTATCTACATTTTTTCGATATCTTCAAATGTCAGTGCTCTTTTGAAGACAGTTGATACAGATACCAATGTTCTATCACACCAAGCATTATGCACATATTCTTAAATATAGCGTTTGTCTATGTGCAAAAAACAACAAAAAACAGTCTCTTTATAAAGTTTTGTGTCAGTTCTATGAAACAGTCTTCTAACGATTAACATTAGGTATAAACATGAAAATATTCTTAATATTCTTCTTTAAAGTTTCTTACGAAGTTCTCTACAACTTCTACAAAACATAACGAAATCGGTTCACGTGTCGCACGTAAATATTTTAAGGACTTTTAAAGATTGAAATGAAAATATAAAACGTCCAAAATAACTTCCAAAAGTAGTAAAAGGTTATAAAAGAATAACAATTTGATGAAATTATATTAAAAATACCCTTTTATGCATTATGTTTAGCATGGAGTGCTGGTCTGTCATTATCTACTCGGAATAAACAAATTATCCGAAATGGAAACTCACTTTCCGAAAACGGATTGTCTTAATAAAAAAAAAGGAGAAAATTTGCCAACACTTCGCCTAGGTCGTGAAGCTACAGAGCCCCTTGCGGGGCAATTATATGAATTCATTGACAGATACTAAACAAGAATAAACATTCTCGGACACTTTAATGCGTAAAACATTTCATATTTTTCTCATGTACTTTATTTGAACTCGAAGCAATAGTCTTATTGTTTGAAAAAAATACACTAATATTTCACGCAAATATGGATTTCTTATTGTTGAAAATTTTCGGAAAGGCAGTTTTAGCCAATCTAGATTGCTAAAAATCAAAAAAATTTCCTGGCCCGTCCGCCCCACGTGCCTCCTTAGATACTCCCCCATCCCCACTAATATTTTATTTTGTGTCTACGGATTGGAGGGTAAGTGAGGCTAAGGGTCGGACTTAGCCTCATTTATTCAAACATATATGTAAGTGTTTTCACCGTTTACTTACTTACTAATGGTTGTAGACACATGAACATTTCGTCGAAACATATGAAACTTGCGCTATGTTGGTTTCGTGATTGTGATTGGTCAAAAGAATTTCTGGCCTTGCACTACTTTAACACAGATTGTTACTATGGTTACAAACGGATGTTCATCGTGTCTTGATAAATAATTGAATCGCACAGAAACATATTAATTGATTTCAGTTCTGGAAAACAATAGTTTTGTTTGAATTATTAAAACTAAAAAGCTGTTTCATTTTTTTTCTTTTTTCTTAAAGAAAATAAAAAAGAGAAAATCTTTCAAAAATAAGAAGATAGAACGTCGAAATGAAACTTTTGAGCAAGATCAAATTATTTTCTCGATAATTTCAATTCATACTGTAGTGGTTGTTTTCATGCTAACCACAAGTTTTTTGTACACGTTGTTCAATATTCATTCGCACCGACATTCAACTAAAAGTTGTTGTTTCATTTGTGTAACGTTGAACTGAAATTCATTAAAATTCGGCTACACATTTTTGAGAGAAGCTTTATCCGACTGTGAAAAATGTTATAGTAGCTACCAAAATATCATTCTCAATGTGATAGAAGCTGGTATATTGAGTTTTGTTGTTATGATGGATGGAATATATCAGGCAGATGAACGGAATGTAGTGGGAGGAAACCTCACCGATGCTAAAGCTATCTTACAGAGTAAGAAGCTGTCATTTTATCAAATATTTTCAATCATTTCTCGCTATTCGCAATTTATTTTATTAATAAATCTTATGTTTAAAAAAACACTACTAAACATTCTTAACCTCTTCAAATTTTACGTTAAATATGTTCGCGTATAAATTACAAAAGCTTTCTATTTTTAAAGCCACACAGCTCCTGTGGCCATTCATACATCTTTCACATAATAAATTATACAATACGTAAGTATGTTTTTATATTCGATTAATTGTCATTTGTCGGCTTGTGGCAGTTGATGACGTTAGATGTTAATGTCATTATTTTTGTTTTCAGTTTAAGAAGACGTCTGCTGTATGATTCTCTTCTTAACTTTCAGATTGCCAGTATGATCTATATTCGATGTTCGGAATAAAGAAAGACAAACAATCGGTGCATAGCACCTATAAGATCGGAAGAATCATCGGTGACGGCAATTTTGCTATAGTGCGAGAATGTCGAGACAGGTAGAATTTTGTTGATACTTCGATCAAGTAAAACGTCCAACATCTGTCATTAAAACCTTTTTATTTCTAGAAAATCTCAAAAACCTTTCGCTCTCAAGATAATCAACAAAAGCAAAGTAAAGGGGAAGGTTGGTTTGTTTACATCTCGAAAACAAACATTTAGTTTATTTGTTTGTTTACGAAAAATTTTGTTGTTTTTTAACAGGAACATATGATTGAAAACGAGATTTTGATTCTTCGAAGAATTTCACACGCCAACATCGTCAAGCTTCATGAGGAGTTTGAAACGCCCAAGGAAATTTATTTGGTGATGGAACTTGTCGAGGGCGGTGACTTGTTCGATGCAATTGTCGCTAATACGCGCTTCTCTGAACCAGAATCCGCCTACATGATTCGCGATCTTTCGTCGGCTGTCCAATATCTCCATATGTTGAACATAGTTCATCGAGACATCAAACCGGAAAATTTGCTAGTATGTTATTCAAGATCTTCATTCTAAGTACTTGACGGCTGAATATTGTTATACGAAGTTTTCTTGTTAGGTTGTGAATCGTACAGACGGAAGAAAATCTATTAAACTGGCGGATTTCGGGCTATCAATCGAAGTGAAATCACAAATGTTTCTCGTCTGCGGAACACCGACTTATGTAGCTCCCGAAATTCTTGATGAATCTGGGTATGCTATATCTTTTAGTCATTCTTTATAATCGTCATCTCAACGCAATCGATTTAAATCAATCAAAGCAGACAAACTGAACATTAATTTTAATGAACAGCGGAAATTCCTTAAGTATGATGACCACGACACTCTGTTACTGATGTCACATCAATCATTTTATCTCTCCATCACAGAAGTTTTTCGTTATACAATAGGTATGGATTGAAAGTGGATGTATGGGCGATTGGCGTGATAAGTTATATTTTATTATGTGGATTTCCGCCATTCAGAAGGTAAGCGGTAATTGACGCCCTCTGCCCTATTCTATCAACACCAAACAGCCAATCACAACTCCTGTACATCTAATTTTAGTGCTAACCATGATCAAGAAGAATTGTTTGATAAAATCATGAGAGGAGATTTTGAATATTTGGCGCCCTTTTGGGATGATATCAGTGACGAACCGAGAGTATGTAAATAGAGCGCCAATTCTTCAACCAGAAAAAAAGAAGAAGTAGTGGTGGTTGGTTTGTTTATTTTTATTTTTGTTGGTTTGTTTAGGATCTGATCGATCGATTACTAGTTGTTGATCCCTCCGAAAGGTTTGACGCCACAGAAATTCTGCAACATTTTTGGATCAAGGTTTGCCAATATTGTTTTCGCTAGTAACCCTCCCACCTTGCGCTGTTTTTTCTTCTTCTAAAATTCGATTCGACTGATATTTCAGAAATGGACTGAACCGATCGAGAAAATCCAACGACAATTGACGGAAGCCGAAGAAGCGAATTTTAAAACACGTAAACGTTTGCGGGGCATAGCCTTAGCGATCACCTCGGTAATTTCTTTACTTCATTATGTAAGATTTAAAAATAAAACTAACGAACTAAACCGAAACATAAAATCGAACATCCTGAGTAACAAGTCTTCACCAAGTATTAGTCGAATCCCAAGACCGAAACCACAAGCTGGTTCTCATATCGTGGAAATTCGAAAGTCTATAACAACACCGATACGAAGGAGAGCACCCAATCGTTATATGACGCTGCGTAGTGATAAACCATCAAAAATCCCTCCTCCACCGGCACCTGACTATTCATTGAAGAAAGGCTTTTTGAAAAGAGAAGAAGCAATTCAAAGGTCGCTCATGAAAATGAATGACATCAAAACAGCAGCCAAAAATAAAGCTTCCAACTCACCTGTACATAAACACGTCAAGTTTAGACCAGCCTCGGTAATTGATGTAAGAGAGAAATGCGATCGAACCCAGTCTAAAAGACCGTCATCAGCACAAGCTGCACGACACAGACTAACAAAGCAAAGAAGTGTGCCATCTCCAGCAGTCCAATCGAAAGAGAGAACAGTTGAATGTTCTCCTCGAACCAACTCAGATAATGTACCTGGAGATTGTAAAAGCATCGCACCCAACGGTGTAAAGCTGCGTAAAAAAACTCGACCCAGGCCTCGAAGCATGCTAGGATCAACGAGCTGTATGAATATTAACGAGTTTCTAGACAATGATTGTGCACAGCAAATACATCCTGCCGTTAAACCTGCCACTGGTCTTCGAGATTCTTCGAAAACCCGTCCAAACAGACCTGTCAGCTTGATGCTTGTGACGAACTCTTCTCAGAACAATTTGCGTCAGAAAGCATTAACACCTATGACTGCTGAATCAAATTTAAAAATGGCTTACAAGCGATCCATTCCGAATTTCTCTTTCGATAAACATGAAAACACACCACAAGAAAAAAATCGAAGCAAACCAACTGGTAACAACATTTCCCAGGTTAAAGAAAAGCATGCCGGGAAAATTGCACACGAGAAAAAAGCAGATAAAAAACCCACTGCGCGATCCAATAGTGTAAGTGGTTGTCATAACAACAGAAGTCGTTCACCTACTCGTAAATCTTCTGTGTCACGTGGTCATTTGTCGTTCTCTCAGTCTCCTTCGAATCTAGACTTAACAAAGTCACCACGGAGGAGCACATCTCGTTCAAGACTAAACTCTTCCACGAGCAGTGGAAGTGATAGTCCGATAACCCGAAGAAAATCATCGGATCAGGATATCAACCCTCCCTGGAATCCTTCCACGAAACCTCGAGTTGGTTTGCGTGGTAATGCGAAGTCTCCGTCATCATCTCGAATACAGCAAGAGAAAAAAAGCCCGCCTTCAAGGAGGAACTCGATTGATCAAAACAGCAAAAGTATTCGTATAACCACGGAAATCAATAAACGTAAAAATATAAAATTTCCCGATGGAAAAACGGTTGATAAAGAAACAAAAACAACAACTACCGTTTCACTGGATGTGGATACTGAACAAACAGAAGCTCATGTCTCGTTACTTTCTAAAGTTAAAAATCTAGCTCAAGAAATTGAAATTTTATCGAAATCCGATGACTATCATAAAAATTCGGATTCTTCATCCGATTCGATAAATGCAAACTTATTCGTTCGTTCGACCAATAGCAGAACGAACAGTGACTTACACCAAGACGTCATCAAGGAAGAAATGGATCGATTCAGTGAAACAGAGTATCTATCAATAAAGTAAATTCTTTAAACGAATGTATTTATTTTTGTAGCTTGTATGTAGAGAGATTATTTATACAGTGATTGAATATATCCCTACCTGTTCAATATCTCCCACAATTAAAAACAGTTCTGACGCATGCTTCACCTCATTGCTCCTTAGTTCATTTCTTGCAGAAATATATTACTAGTTTTTCTTAATACCACCCATCACTGATCACCCATCACAAATGGCGTTAAAACCATCCATCACCACTGGCGTTTGACCAGTTTGACCGTCTTGCTTGATTTTCATGAACAAGAAGCATCAGCTATGAAATTCAGGTCAAAAGTCCTATGAACAAAATCCCTTTCCAGCTTGTATCCCAAGCAAAACGTTGAGACTGAAATGCTTGCTGGGATATTATTTAAATAAGAAAAGATCTTTGATTTGATGTTTTTCACGTTTTTTTTTGTTTTTTTTCATGTTAAGTCGATTAATCCATTTAACAGTATAATTCAAATGGTTTGGGAATTCGATCAAGAATCTCCTAACTGGATTAATACTTTTCTGATTCATTCTCTGCTCTTAGGACCTTCGCAAAAACGCATCTTATATTTCCACGGGTAACTTGAGCCCTGACAAAGAAGAGCACGACTTTTTTGACGGACACGACGACCGTCACGACGACGATGTAAACAAAAGGACAGTTTACAGAACTACTTCCAGATCGACTGCGAAGCAAAAACATTTGCAAGAATTATCTGACGATGAACAAGTTGTTTCGTCCAGTGACGATGAACAAACTGAGTTGAAGAAACCTCTTGATCGACCGGTTTCATTCCCATGTGCTCTAAATTACAGACCGGATTCATACGGGAATATTCATCTTGGTAAGTTTCAGTAAATAGAATGTGGTTGGTCCTTAATATTTACATGTGATTCGAGTAGTTTTTATCATTTTCCAATTTCCTCTCCTATTTATTAGCAACTATATTGAAGAGTTGTGGAGTATGAGCATGTTAATTTGTTATGTTCATATATTTATCAACTCTTCGATGTACTCAATATTTGTATTTCGATAAGATAGCTTAAAAGTTTTTTTGACATTTAACTTGCCATATTATCAATGAGTTCTCCATCGAGCGATGGTCTCCTCCTTTGTTGAAATAAACCCTTCATACAGTGCACCTTAATTTCGAGAAAATTTCGACTTTTTCAATCAGTGTTTCTTATGAGAAAAATCTTGTATATATAGCTATATTTGAAGAATTATCGTTGATCTGTAATATTTATAATCAGAAAATTTTTGTATTTTCCCAGTAAGATATTTTTATAGAAGTCGTTTTAAAGAAGTTTTGTCCTTCTTCTCGTGTTAAAGAATTCTGAATGTGAGATTGTTCTTCAAAGTCTCTGAGCAACACACTAGCAGCGTTGATTATTTCCTGCCACGATGTCTTGCATAATTTATCCACGTGTCTTGATGACGTCATGCAAGCCAATTCACACCAATTACATGAATCTATTCTTCCTATGCTAATCATAATACAATTTATGTTCTTTAATTAGAAACTATTTTTATTTCAAATGCGGAAGATATAATCGGGAAAACTTTCCATGTGAGTGAAATAAGAAAAAAGTTGGTTTGCCAACATGAAATCGACAGAAAAAAAAACAGAATAGACATTAATATTTCATTTTGGAAATATTTTTAAAAAGTTTCATCGAAGATTCGGCACTATGCAGGATCTTGAGTTTGAGATGGCTGACAGCTCGCAATACGAAAAAGATGTTGAACCTCTCATCTACACAGATCCTTGTCATGGCAACAACTTCTTGAAAAAACTCCATGAGCTATACCAGCACGAGCAGTTATGTGATATCAAATTGCTAGTTGAAGAAAAAGTGATATGTGCACATAAGTCTGTGCTCGCTGCCAATAGCTCTTACTTTGAAGGTAAGTTTAATAGCTTAAAATTGTCATTCTGTCAACCAAGCGATTTCACTTAGTCTGTAATCCAAAGTCGTTTGATATGTTAGTTTCTTCAAGGCTAGTTATTCGTGTTAAATTTTGAAATCTACTATTATTTTGAAAATATTATTATTTTAAAATTTAAAAATATATTATATAATTTAAAAATATATTAATTGCCTCACGATATTTTGCGAATATCTACAAAATGGCTTTCGAATTTCAAATCATTACATTGTCACTGGACAAGAAATGTTGTTTGATATACTTTTATCAAAAAGCCCGCCAAAACAATTGCTCGAATCGTTCATCTTGTCACATATTCACTTTCACTTTCGATATTAACTTTCCAAATATGAGTTTTTATATCTCCTGTTAGTTGTGTATGTTTTTGGCTGAACTTCCGTAAGTTATCCATGTTTGGAACACTCCATAACATTTAAAAATCTTATAAACAAATTTAAAATATCAACATTGCTCATCTTTGATGGTAAAAATAATCTTTTCTTCAATCTTTTATAAATTTGTGGTCAACCAAATTCGACATGAAATATTTAGAAAATTTCCGCTTTGATCATGTGATATTTTTTATTTTAGTGATGTTCCTAAGCAACCTGATGGAATCGAATCGAGGCTCCATCCACATAAAAGGAATAACCTACGCCATTTTGAAATCACTTGTCGATTTCTGTTATACAGCTTCCGTTAAAGTAGACATCCACAATGCATTGCAATTATTATCTGCAGCCAACATGTTACAATTCGAAGGGATTAAGCAGTGCTGTAGCTCATTCCTTCAAAGCAAGCTAGATGCTCATAACTGTCTAAACATTGCTAATTTTGCGGAATTGCATACGTGTTACAACTTGAAAGAATGTGCAGACGATTTCAGTAAAATTCATTTTCGTGAAGTGGTGAGCAGTGAAGAATTTTTAGAAATTTCAGTGGAGCAACTGAAGGTTTTACTTACCAACGACTCAATCTCCGTCATCTCCGAGAAAGATGTTTTTGATGCTATTGTGAAGTGGATCTTGTTTAAAGAAAAAGATCGCAAGAAATATTTTTTCGAGTTATTGCAACTCGTCCGTCTCCAGCATCTCCCGCCAAAAATATTAGGTAAGTAATTTAAATTGGGTCCGAGGTTGCCATTCCATTCAATCCCGATTTGAATGAATTGATGAATTGATTATTTCAAGAAAAATATTGAACATTTTGTTCGTGCTTTAGACATAAAAGAGAATAAAATAATCTATTATTACAAGTAGTTTCAATGTATATGGCTTTTCCTTCCACTTTAAAAATACACTCCATGAAAACATGTGTCGAGACTAGCAATCATTTTCAAATATGATAAAATTGGCGAAACTCGCAAATTGTTTGAGAGAATAACGGAAAAAAATAAACTAAATATCCGTTATCCTATGAAAAAGTTCTTTTGTCATAATTTATTGAAGGAAGTGAAATCGACCATCATGTGATACTTATTACTATTCGTTGCCATAGCAATAGAAGGAGTGACATCTTTCGGGCCGTCCACTCTCAAACTCTCATTGTTATTTTTCAGTCGATTGTATCGAGCAGCATCCGTTTGTTCAAGAACAACATGACTGCATGCAGCTCGTCAGTGACGCTAAGACGTACCAATTATTGCCGTCACACAGAAATCTTGATGATAATTTGAAAATTCGCACGTCAATGACGGAATCGAAGATTTTCATGATTGGTGGAGAAACAAGAAGCCAGGTGCGCATGTCATAATTCTTTTGAACTATTCTTTTCCATTTGACAGCAGACAAATATATAAATACAACATTTTATATACAGGTTTTCGATTCGGTAGATTGTTATTCATTCTCTGATTCGAAGTGGTCACATGTTACAAGAATGTCCAAACCACGTGATGGTCTTGGTGTGGCAACATATGACGGAAAAATATTCGTCGCTGGAGGTAAGTACACGTCGGTATGTTTAATATCTCCGTCAATTATACACCGTTACTCAATCTTTAGTCTTTTAACATGTCCAGGTTATGACGGAGAGAAGGCATTATTTACATGTGAATGTTACACACCCGAACAGAATATATGGAAGAGTATCTCCAACATGAATTTTGCCAGACATGCATTCAGTATGGCGGAACTACATGGCTGGTTGTACGTGGGAGGAGGGAGTGATTTTGTTGCTACGGAATACAACAGTGTGGAACGATACGACCCTATCAGGTGAGTTAATCGTGTGGAGTAACAATTATCACGAGAAAATAAAAACTTCTACGTTCAATTTCTCCATTCTTCATTTAGAGACGAATGGCTGAGTATCACCAGCATGTCTAGCAAGCGGGAAGGTCTTGTGCTTGTCCCGCACGATCGAGTTTTATATGCACTTGGTGGTGAAAACGGTGTGTCTATTCTAAACACTGTCGAAAGATACGATCCACGGTCGGGCGTTTGGTACAATTGTGCTGCCATGGGATACAGAAGGCGTTACTTTGGCGCAGTGTCCCTTCACGATAAAATCTACAGCATTGGCGGAAGTGACTACGAAGAGGATTTGAACACAGTAGAACTTTTCGAAGCAAGATCAAATCGATGGATTCCTATACCTTCCATGAACAAGCGAAGAGAAAGTGTGGCGGTAGTGGCGGCAGACGGGCGTATATTTGCTTTAGGAGGCGCTTGTGTGAACAAAGAAACTGATACTGCCGAATGTTTTGATCCTGTGTTGAATAAATGGGAAGATTTTGGTGTCATTCCTAGAGCAAAAGAAGGAATGGGCGCTGTAGCTTTGTGAAATAAGGCGTCACGGGACGTTGTGGAATTGTCAAGAATACGGATATGTCGAAACTCATTATATGAAATTCTGTCAAGAATATTGTTCTGTTGCATCTTGAATATTTTTAAATTGTAAATATTTTAATAAAATTTTTATTTTTTTTATTTTCTATTTCTTTTTACTTGAATCCTGCTCAATCGAACGTTTTTTACTTCGAACAATATCCATGCATCACGTGGTTATATTTTGATGTTACATGAATTGAGATTTTGATTTCTCACGCTTGTAAATCGAATTATTTATCAATATAAAAATGAGGTTGTGTATTTTAGAAAATTATTTTCTCAGAAAGTTCTGACATGATGTTAAGGAAGATAGTTCTGCTGTTCATGTTAGTTTCATCGAGTCAACAACTCTTCCTGAAGTTGAGTAAAGATGATACCAGATCAAACAAAAACCCATTCCTTGTTGAAAAAGTAGCGTTGGAATTAAACTGCTTCTTGTTGTGTTTGCAAGAATTTCAGTGTTATTCATTGAATGTTATTCAGCAGAAGGAGAAGGGTGGAGAGGAGGAGGGTGGAGGTTCGTATGAGTGTCAACTTTTCACTGTGACAGAGACAAGACAAGATGTCCGCACGGTATCCGCCGATGGTTCGAAGTATTACGAGATTCTAAATATCACACGATGCAAATCTTTGAAAATCGTAGGTGACACGAACATTCGTGATTGCAGGCAGAAAATAACAAATATTGGCGATTGCGCGGACTGGTACCGAAGTGGGGAAGGATCTACAGGCTTATACACAATCTTAGATGGTGGTAAAACGAACCTCGATGTTTTGTGCGAAATTATATCAAGTTCTTCCGGTGAAAAGGAAGTTTACCAGTTTAAGTATGAGGAGTCAGCATATTTACTTAGCAAATCAAGTAACTATGACTATATATCGTTCTGGCAGTTTGGTGAATGAATGTTGATGATGATAAAGGCGTATGTTGTTTACCAGTTTTTGATTGCCACAGATTTTAAATATAAGAAGCAGTATCTCATCAATACGCAGACAACTTCCCAATTTACTTTTTAACTGACCAAAAAGCTTCATTGAATATTCAGCTAGCGATTGATGACAAAATTATTGCTGATTCAACAGATTCAACCTCAGTGGTCGTCGTGTGGAGGTGGCCGTTGTGTTTTGTAAAAACATAACAATTCCAACATAAGAACGTTTTTTTCACACTTTCTTGAAAGTTTTTCAAAACTGATTATAGAATCAAAAAATATTACGAAAACGAAAATTAGTAGTTTAGAGTTTATGCAATAAAAATTACAAATCATATATGAAAATATGTATATGCACTTCATTACATGAAAACTTCAAAGCAATATCTCTTTCCTCGACTTTCATGGATTACAAGTTATTATGATATTTCTGCACAATATGTTTGCAGCTCTCTTTAGTCACATCAGTAAATCTGTTTGATTTGATCTTCTAAAATACGCTTCATAAATGGAGGGCGGGATGGAGGGCGGAATGATGATGGGTGGAATTTTCAAGAGGAGTGCTTTCCTATGTTGTACCTAGCTTAATGTAAACAAATTTTTTTTGTTTCAATCCATTCTATCAAACCTGTAGCGAGAACACAAAGATTATGAGTTGAAAAGAATTGCCCCATATAAGAAATTATGCCTAGCCTAATCAACTTTCCGTGCGGGAAAAAAAAAGGAACAAACGAACGAACATCCAACATCTGTGATCACGAGATCATGTATGATTAAATTATACGCAACAGCACACAAAAAATTATTCGTAAAAAAATTGCTGCTCAAATTTGAACTGTTCAGCATAACCATTGAGTAAGTGGCATTTCGAAAAAATCACAACCTTCACCAAACGAAATATCATAAACAAGAAGATTTTGTTTTTCAAAGCTGTTTTATTGAAGCAACTCAAGTGTAAAACTTAATATGAGATAACTTTGCAGCTTCTGAATGCAATGTTTACAAACTAACCTGACAGATGCTTTGAAAACAATCGAGAAGACATTTGAAGAAGATATTTGATGGAAGGTTTTGCAAATAACTGCTTACTAATAGAAAATAAACATTAAAAGAAGGTTATCAAAGAAGAAAAAATGAAGATTGATCGTGTATTAGATTGACCGAAGGAAGCCATTATGCGACTGATTCAGATGTTGCCTAAATTACGCTATGTTTGTTTCCTTATCATGTTGAACTGTTTGGTTGTACCTTTAGCATTAAGATATTGGACATGCTATGTCCTGCAAGAAAGAATTTATCTGAGAGATAATCCACAAAACTATAAAATCCTCGCCGAAACCAAAGAAAAAAAAGATGGTGCGGGAAGGTATGCTTTGTTGATCTTTGTATGTTTGTGTTGCTTTTGATTCTTTGGAGTAATCATGGTTATGATTTCTAATCTCGTTCATATAGAATGTGCAAGCCGAAAAAAAATGTCGTCTTTCTGAAGACTCATAAGACCGGAGGATCCACGATCACTAACATATTGAATAGATATGGAGAATCACGTGACCTTTCGTTTGTTTTACCAAGGTTAGGAGAAAATCGATTAGATTGGCCATGGTTTTTCCAAAAAGATTCTTTTTATCCTTTGAACGGTAGTGAGGGTAACATCTTATGTAATCATGCAAGATATCATCGTGAGGCCATGGATGCTGTCATGCCGAATGACACTGTTTACGTCACAATATTACGTAACCCAATTACTCAATTCGAATCAAGCTTTTCTTACATGACTCTAGATAGAATTCTTGGTATGGAAAACTCAACCAATCCAATTGATGAGTTTTTCAAAAACCCGGAGAGCGTATTAGTGAACTATGTTTTAACACAAGACCTGCGAATCAATAGTGACAGATTAAAACTTATTCGAAATGGGATGTTTTATGACCTTGGGTTGGAATCGAAAGACTTTGAAAATAAGCTGAAAATACGAGAAGCTATCGAGCAGTTAGATGGACAGTTTAACTTAGTGATGATAACAGAATACTTCGACGAGTCGTTGGTCTTGTTGAAGCGTCTCCTCTGTTGGGATTTGGACGATATGGTGTATTTTCAATTGAAACAGCGCACCTTAGGATGGAAGCGAAATATATCGCAGCCAATACAACGCAAAATCGCGCGTTGGAGCAGCGCTGATATGGCACTCTATCAGCATTTTAATCGAACGTTTTGGACAGTGTTACGTAACATGGGAAGCGATTTCTGGGATGAAGTGAACTTACTACGAGCTAAAAACAAAGTCATGCAGAATATTTGTTTACAACTGAGTAATGATGCTTCCTCAGAATTATTTCAGACTGCTGAAACTAAGACATTCAAACTCCGCCATAATATACCATCAGTAGCAAGAGAGATGTGCAAACGTATGATATGGGACGAGGTGAAATACTTGAAACATCTGCGAGAGATTCACATCAACAAAATACAACAAAAACAGCAGAAAAACTCCAAAGATGTTTTTCGAGCGTTTTCTTGGATCAAAACAAAATTTGAATCTATGTAAATACATTTTTGCAGGCAGATCATTGTTCACACATAGCGTAAAGGAGGATTGGGAACGAGCTTTATTATAATTCGACATCACGTGATCATTGGGTGGAGTTTAATGTTTTGTTTAGGATAGCCTTAACATACACCAAATCATCGTTCAAACTAAAATAAAAACTATTGACAAATAACTTAGACAGTGTTGAAATCTGTACCGAAAATCCAACTAGGCGACATATATTTCGGTATAAAACCAATTTCATAAAATCTTGTCCCGCACTAAATCCTCCTCACCAAAACAACCAGAAGAAAATTAATCACATCTCCACTGAATACTCGCACAAAAATTAAATTAAAGAAAGAAACATTTGAATTATGGACACTACTTAAATCGTCTGCTTTCGAAGATTTTCGAAATATCCTTAATAAAATGAAAAATACTACAAAAGAAAAATACTACAAAATGGGAATACTCCGAAATAATGCAAAAAATCACTCCTGTCTTAATTTAATTATAAAAAATTTTTTACAAATCTCAAAAACTCTCTACAAGCACCCTCCAGCCAAAAAATCCAAAGTGGTTTAGGACGGGCGGCTCTGTACGCCCCAGTAAATTGCATTTTAAGAGTTACTGTTCTTCCATTGGCCAATAATACAAGGATAGCTAATAAGTTCACTGTAGGGTGCTCGTCCGAGAAAATAAATATTTATAGTAGAATCTTGATATAACAAAGCACGATGAGAACTTAAATTCAGTTCGTCACAACGAGAGGTTTAAAGATTAATTTTTTTCAGGTTGGTTATACCGACATTCTACTGTGACGTCACAATATTTGATAATTTTCTAAAAATGTTGAGGCGGCTTATAAGGAGGCGGCATAATATATTTGGGAGGAGGTTGGGGCGGGATATACTCCGGCGTAGTTTTTCCGTTGCTCTCGGTGAAAGAGAAAATGGAGATGGCATCTTCTTCATCCTTTTCATATCCGCTGTTATATCCGCTGTTATATCGCGTATCAGGAAAGTCTTTTAACTCGGCTTCATCGGGAAACAACATTGGTCGGCCTTTGTAATAAGACCTTGTGTTGTCATAGTTTCTCCGTTTTTTCCAAACAAATAATACCACAAGTAAAACAATAAGCAAAATGATACCAAGTATCGTCACAGGGATGACGTAATGAAGGTAGTTTGTCTTGGTAATTGTCATGGTAACCGGTGGTGCACCTGTCACATTGGTTGCACATTTTTCTGTATACTTCGTTTGGACATCAACCAAAGGGAATTCTGGAAGGAGAAAAGCGGCAAATTCTTTGGAAGGAAGTTTGGTATGAGGTTGCTGAACAGATTCCATGATGGCTGTTATGTTGTTACTGTCACATGATAAAACATTCGAATAAATGACGCTCCACTTGACAATAGTAGAACCTGCCAATATTGATGCTATGTACACGTCACTTGGTTTCATCATGTGAGAAAAGAAAGAGGAGATCCTAACGATGAGTTCGGCTCGCGATTTTTTAGATGAAATAAAAGTTGGATAGTCTAATGCTAAAGTTAAAGAAATCTGGAACAACAGAGTTTTGACAGGTGTCATGAGGATGATGTTAAAAGTATCGATCACGAAATTACCAAAACGATCTGTAGCAACTAAACGAATGGCAATGACTCGATTAACCGGCTTCATAAAATCATCTTGCAAAGGAACACCAGAATACGCTTGTTCAGACTGGTTAAAAAAAAGCCAGGCATTTTTTTCGAGGTTCTCTCCTGACCCAGTATACGAAGACAATGAAAGATTTCTACTGTCGCCATCTTCAAAGTCTGCAAACGTGTTTTCCGGCACTTGAAAATACAACAATCGACCGGTCTCGGCAAACACGTTAACTATAGGATTGATTAGCCTGGGAGGAGAATCCGGAAGAACCGTTGTTTTGGTGCTCATAATTAACCAAGACTTTGAGACTGATGAACTCGATCCAACCATGATCTTGGTGGTAGACAAGATATTGACTTCGGCAGTAGAATCACTAGTTCTAAATTGAACTGCTGATGTTTGAAAAAACTGTTTATTTGAGCTGGGCAATAATTCATTCATGCTACAAAGCCACGAAATACTGGGAGTTTGCACAGAAGTAAGCACAAAAATATCTGACACCGTTTTAGTTGAAAAGTAATTTATGATAGAAGACTTCGTGGACTTGGTTTGAAATGCAGTAACATAAGATCCGATGGATCTGTCATGAATTGACGAAGTCGTTATCCTAGAAAAAGGTTTTAAAGAACTCTTCGCAGGTGATTCAGTTGCTGTCATCCCATAGATCGTTGAATTCACGGGTAATCGTGTTGGTGTCACTACAGTGATCGTGGAATTCACAGGTAATCGTGTTGATGGCACTGCAGAGATCGTGGAATTCACAGGTAATCGTGTTGATGTCACTGCAGAGATCGTGGAATTCACAGGCAATCGTGTTGGTGTCACTGTAGAGATCGTGGAATTCACAGGTAATCGTGTTGATGTCACTGCAGAGATCGTGGAGTTCACAGGTAATCGTGTTGGTGTCACTGTAGAGATCGTAGAATTCACAGGCAATCGTGTTGGTGTCACTGTAGAGATCGTGGAGTTCACAGGTAATCGTGTTGGTGTCACTGCAGAGATCGTGGAATTCACAGGTAATCGTGTTGGTGTCACTGTAGAGATCGTGGAGTTCACAGGTAATCGTGTTGGTGTCACTGTAGAGATCGTGGAGTTCACAGGTAATCGTGTTGGTGTCACTGTAGAGATCGTGGAGTTCACAGGCAATCGTGTTGGTGTCACTGTAGAGATCGTGGAGTTCACAGGTAATCGTGTTGGTGTCACTGTAGAGATCGTAGAATTCACAGGTAATCGTGTTGGTGTCACTGTAGAGATCGTGGAGTTCACAGGTAATCGTGTTGGTGTCACTGTAGAGATCGTGGAGTTCACAGGTAATCGTGTTGGTGTCACTGTAGAGATCGTGGAGTTCACAGGCAATCGTGTTGGTGTCACTGTAGAGATCGTGGAGTTCACAGGTAATCGTGTTGGTGTCACTGCAGAGATCGTGGAATTCACAGGTAATCGTGTTGATGTCACTGCAGAGATCGTGGAATTCACAGGCAATCGTGTTGGTGTCACTGTAGAGATCGTGGAATTCACAGGTAATCGTGTTGATGTCACTGCAGAGATCGTGGAGTTCACAGGTAATCGTGTTGGTGTCACTGTAGAGATCGTGGAATTCACAGGTAATCGTGTTGATGTCACTGCAGAGATCGTGGAATTCACAGGCAATCGTGTTGGTGTCACTGTAGAGATCGTAAAATTCACAGGTAATCGTGTTGATGGCACTGCAGAGATCGTGGAATTCACAGGTAATCGTGTTGATGTCACTGCAGAGATCGTGGAATTCACAGGCAATCGCGTTGGTGTCACTGCAGAGATCGTGGAATTCACAGGTAATCGTGTTGATGGCACTGTAGAGATCGTGGAATTCACAGGCAATCGTGTTGGTGTCACTACAATGGTCGTAGAATTCGCAGGCAATCGTGTTGGTGTCACTACAATGGTCGTGGAATTCACAGGTAAACGTGTTGATGGCACTGCAGAGATCGTGGAATTCACAGGTAATCGTGTTGATGGCACTGCAGAGATCGTGGAATTCACAGATAATCGTGTTGATGTCACTGCAGAGATCGTGGAATTCACAGGCAATCGCGTTGGTGTCACTGCAGAGATCGTGGAATTCACAGGTAATCGTGTTGATGTCACTGCAGAGATCGTGGAATTCACAGGCAATCGTGTTGGTGTCACTACAATGGTCGTAGAATTCGCAGGCAATCGTGTTGGTGTCACTGTAGAGATCGTGGAATTCACAGGTAATCGTGTTGGTGTCACTGTAGAGATCGTAAAATTCACAGGTAATCGTGTTGATGGCACTGTAGAGATCGTGGAATTCACAGGCAATCGTGTTGGTGTCACTACAATGGTCGTAGAATTCGCAGGCAATCGTGTTGGTGTCACTACAATGGTCGTGGAATTCACAGGTAAACGTGTTGATGGCACTGCAGAGATCGTGGAATTCACAGGTAATCGTGTTGGTGTCACTGTAGAGATCGTGGAATTCACAGGTAAACGTGTTGATGGCACTGCAGAGATCGTGGAATTCACAGGTAATCGTGTTGGTGTCACTGTAGAGATCGTGGAATTCACAGGTAATCGTGTTGATGGCACTGCAGAGATCGTGGAATTCACAGGCAATCGTGTTGGTGTCACTGCAGAGATCGTGGAATTCACAGGCAATCGTGTTGGTGTCACTGTAGAGATCGTAAAATTCACAGGTAATCGTGTTGATGGCACTGTAGAGATCGTGGAATTCGCAGGCAATCGTGTTGGTGTCACTGTAGAGATCGTAAAATTCACAGGTAATCGTGTTGATGGCACTGTAGAGATCGTGGAATTCGCAGGCAATCGTGTTGGTGTCACTGTAGAGATCGTAAAATTCACAGGTAATCGTGTTGATGGCACTGTAGAGATCGTGGAATTCGCAGGCAATCGTGTTGGTGTCACTGTAGAGATCGTAAAATTCACAGGTAATCGTGTTGATGGCACTGTAGAGATCGTGGAATTCGCAGGCAATCGTGTTGGTGTCACTGTAGAGATCGTAGAATTCACAGGTAATCGTGTTGATGGCACTGTAGAGATCGTGGAATTCACAGGTAATCGTGTTGGTGTCACTGCAGAGATCGTGGAATTCACAGGTAATCGTGTTGATGGCACTGTAGAGATCGTGGAATTCGCAGGCAATCGTGTTGGTGTCACTACAATGGTCGTGGAATTCACAGGTAATCGTGTTGATGGCACTGCAGAGATCGTGGAATTCACAGGTAATCGTGTTGATGGCACTGCAGAGATCGTGGAATTCACAGGTAATCGTGTTGATGGCACTGTAGAGATCGTGGAATTCGCAGGCAATCGTGTTGGTGTCACTACAATGGTCGTGGAATTCACAGGTAATCGTGTTGATGGCACTGTAGAGATCGTGGAATTCACAGGTAATCGTGTTGGTGTCACTGTAGAGATCGTGGAATTCACAGGCAATCGTGTTGATGGCACTGCAGAGATCGTGGAATTCACAGGTAATCGTGTTGGTATCACACGAGTGATCGTGGAATTCACAGGTAAACGTGTTGATGGCACTGCAGAGATCGTGGAATTCACAGGTAATCGTGTTGGTGTCACTGCAGAGATCGTAGAATTCACAGGGAATCGTGTTGATGTCACTCCAGAGATCGTGGAGTTCACAGGTAATTGTGTTGGTATCACACGAGTGATCGTGGAATTCACAGGTAAACGTGTTGATGGTACTGCAGAGATCGTTGAATTCACAGGTAATCGTGTTGGTGTCACTGTAGAGATCGTGGAATTCACAGGTAATCGTGTTGATGGCACTGCAGAGATCGTGGAATTCACAGGTAATTGTGTTGGTGTCACTGCAGAGATCGTAGAATTCACAGGTATTTGCGTTGATGTCATTACAGAGATCGTGGAATTTACAGGGAATCGTGTTGATGCCACTCCAGAGATCGTGGACTTCACAGGTAATTGTGTTGGTATCACACGAGTGATCGTGGAATTCACAGGTAAACGTGTTGATGTCATTACAGGGATCGTGGAATTCACAGGCAATCGTGTTGGCATAGTGGAATTTATTTGCAAGAGCGTTGAAAGTAACCATGTACTTTGAAATGTGGAATCACAACAGAAGGCCATCGTTGTTTTGAACTGGACCATATCGCTTTGTGACAGTGTCTTCATGGAATCAGTTGATGATGTAAGACATATTTTTGAATTTTCCAACACACTACTTTCGGAAAGATATGTCGGGAACACACTCAAGGTACTGATGACTGAATTAATATTTGCGCTGCTCAACGTATCTGATTTGAATGATGTTGCATGCTGATTAGCACTAGTCGCCTGAATGCTTTCCACTGGCGTTCCAACAAGTGCAGAAATGGAGCCAAAAAATACTCCTATTTCGTCCCTTGTCTGTTCTAAACGTCCACTTGTTAAATGCCAAGCAGAAACATTGAATTTTGTGGCAGATTCAATGTGATCCTTCAGATTGCGTCGGAAAAGCTTATGTCGATGTTGCATTGTGCTGTTTATGCAAGACAGTGGCCATGAAAAGACATATATGAAATTAATGTCCAGGTAAGTGTTCACAAATGCAACGTGCATAGCAGAAGCATGCAAATGTTTATGCATAGAATTTGAACTATCACCTTCAACAATTTGAACCAAGAAATGTTCAAGCTGTAAAATCCGGCTTAACTTGGTAGATGTTCCAACAAGTCGATCAGTTGGTAATCTGCTTCCTGTTTCCAATATCATTGTGAAAACATGGATTTTGGAAGTTTTCTTGCAGCGAAGAATATCAAAACCATTCATTGCATTCATTTCATAATGTTCAAGCACATGCTTAAGGTAGTATGGATGGATGTGGAATAAAAGAACATACGTAGCACACAACTTCACATAATCAACATTTATATTGTGACCCATAACCAGCAAAACATACTTTTTTTGATGCCTAGACAATGGAAGTCCTGTCAACTCAGTGGAATTGACTTGAAACCAAGTTGAGATAGGTTCAAGTCCAGAATCGTACTCCAAAATCTAGATAAAAAACAAATTATATAAAAATTTTTAGTCAACTTCAAAATATTACAAAATTCTAGAACACTGAAAGTTTGATTGCTAACCTTGATTGTGGAGAGGTGGCAATTATGAAGATGAAATTCTGCTGACAGGTTGACCTTGACAACATGGCCAATATAGCCATCAACATGAATTGTGGGAAATTCCAGTGACAACCAAGTACAAGATTGGATGAGAAGAAATGTAACATGATAGTTCATATTACTGCATTATTTTACTGCATTAGCTGATGGATATAATCATCCTCCATAGTGAATTCTGATAAACAGTTAGCATTCTATGTATATAAATCTATAATCTATATAAGAAGATGTCAGGTGTTCAGAAAAAGAGGAGTTTTTATAATCAAATAGTTTTCAATGAAATATCTGAATTATTTATATTTTTTTGCTTTATTAGAAAATACAAGTGTTTTGAAATTCTGTAGTTTCAAACCTAAACACCTGAGAAATATAAAGTAAAAGTTTAAAAACAAGTAGAGAAGTAGAAATAGCTTTTTGGGATTATAAAAACTGTGTTAAAGATTTGACTACATCAGAAATATTTCAATATATATTTAAAATTATTCCTGTACAATAACTTTTGATGCTACATGACAGAGAAAAAATGTTCAACAAAAACAAACATAGGATGCAAAAGATAATAAACTGTTGAACCCATTCTTAAATTTGGTAAATAATTTCACCACCAAAAACATGAAAGAGAAATTTAATGAAAGAAAAACATCGCCAGTTTGATTAATGCATTTTAATTTAAGTGCACATTATAAAACAAACCGACCAGAACCCAGCAGAGACATTACCAATACGGACCCTGCAAATGGGACCCAGGACCATAAAATCAAAGGTGGAGCCGGAGACCCGAGACCCTAAAATCAAAGGTGGGACCGAGGATCTTAACATCAAAGGTGGAACTCTCAAATCAAAAGTCAAACCAATGATCTTGGTGCCAAAAGTGTGCACAAAAATTTTCTAAACAAATAATTCTCTTGAAAAGATGAATATTAACACACAGCCTTTTGTTTTTAGTCTACTTGTTGTATATTTTTTAATAATAATCTTCATAGCTTGACTATGCCCAGAATTAGCAAAATTTAAGAATATTTTAAGGATCAAGCAAGAAAGAATTCACAGTTCTCGGAGCTACAATTGTATAAGGGAAAGAATCTGAATCCAGTGTCCCACCTATCACATATAGGCTCCCTGGTCTTGGGTCCCACCTGTTGTATGTAGGGTTGGGAGTCCCGACTCCTGGATCCCACTTTTACCACGTTACAAAACATCACCCACACGATTTAAGTGAGTAGTGCACAAATGTTATGCACTGATGCTATGATCCTGGGTGCTGTGTTGGACAGGATTAAATGGAGGAAAACTTTGATTTGTAAATAAACCAAAAATCCGAAAACTAGCTTTACCACTGGAAAGCTTAGATTGCTGAAAATATTTATTTTTTTTATCTTTTGTATGTATGTAACACCGTATCCTTTAAGTGACACAACAATTTCTTTTTGATACAATTTCTCTATTTTGTTGATAGTGTTGGTGTGAAACAACTTTAAATTCATACTTTATAAGACATGAACCGACCGGAACCAACCAGAACCCAGCAGGAACCCACCAAGAACCGACCAGAACCCATCAATACAGACTCTGCAAATGGAACCCGGGACCCTGAAAATCAAAGGTGGTGCCCTTCCCAAGTTATTAGGAAATAAAGTTGAAGTTTGGACAGAAAAAACTCACTTTTCAGGAAAAATGAAATAACTTAGAAATGAGGCTTTTACAAAAAAAAATAACGAAAGTTATTTTGCGATTTTATCAAGAGTGGAATGAGCACTGGAAACTTAGTAGTTTTGTAAAAGAAGTTGCTTTTGTTAAATTTTCCAAGCCTTCTAAAATCTTACTAGTACAAAATTCTCTAATAACATAAATACAGTCAGTGTTGATGGATTCTTTTAATTGCACTATCATTTTACCACCGATATTATGATGAAGAAAATGTAGGAGAATTCTTATAATCACTTTATTAGAGTATATCATCTATATAATGTGTAGAGTGGTTGTCTTGTATAGAGTGGTTGTCTAGTTGAGTGGTAAACATTCATTGCAGCTTTTGCAACTCAAAGAGGCTTTAAATACCCTAGGGCCTCTTTACTAAAAGTTGAGTAAACATTTTTGAAATCATAACCTGTTTCCCTATTTGGAAACAAGCAGCTCCCTTCTAGGTTTCTGAAATGGGAAACCGTTTGTAAAATTAATGATGAGGCAACTGAAATCATCTTTTTTCTCCGTAAAACAAAAAACCCCGTGAAAAAAGGCATCAAAACCAAAAGTAGTTAATCCTCTGTTCTGAGTTTATCTGAAATATCACATGAACACAAAACCGAAGATAATTTTAAATAAGACTATGAATAAGATAATAGTGTATACATGTGAATATGATACTACTGTAGATTTTTATCCTGTATAAATATTCGAGAAACAAATGTTTCCAGACACCATTTCAAAGTCTTGATCAAAAAATCAGAAATTTGCAGTGATTGCTCATTCAATGTTTATAATGGTCTCGATGATCCAAGGAGAATCTCTGTCGTTTTGGCGCGCGTTTTTCAGCTGTTTCTTTTTTCTCTCTTTCTCTGCCTCTCTATGTTTTACAACAGCAAAACATAAAAGACCTTTTATTCTAGTTTTGTTCAGTCTTTATTTTGTTTTCATGCGAAGACTCTTTTATCTTTCGGATGATTATCATTTTTTTTAAAAAAATAGAATTTAAAATACCAAATAAATTAAAAAGAAAATATCAAAATAATCAGCTGTCATCCTCATGTTGGTGTGTTTGCCTTTTTATGAACAAAGACATGTGTAAACTCATTCTGGAATACACTTTCCCGTCGTAATTCATAAAAATGTCGGCAGTGTTCTAATGTAAAGAAGAAGCATGCATGCTTAAAACATGTGGAAGTTTTCACTGAATGTATATTTTAGAAAAAAGCTTTCCCAATTCGATTTATTATGATTGAATTAACTTTCCAACAGGGTTTTCCTTCTTCATTGTTATTTCGCAACTTAGTTCTAGAAATAAATTTTCGTCTCGGGCAGAGCTGAACTCTACGTCAGGAGTGCACCAGTAAATAAAAATTCGAACATGCAATGCAATCGTATCTTCTTCAACTGAAGTAAAAATCTCTGTTTACAAGATGGGAAGGAAATCAAAACCACAAAAGAATCATGAAAAAGATCGTTTACTCGCGAGATCAATCAGAAAACGAGCTCAGCACACGAAACAAGTAAATTCACTTTATGATTATCGATGAATGCGTTTTACAAATAAAATGTTACATTATATACTAAGTTTGCGAATCATAAATCCTAGAGGATTCTTGTGGCTCATAATCTATCCGAATGATGAATGAAGAATCCACTGAAGCGCATATTTTTTTTTTTTTTTTTTTTTCTACAACATAATCTCGCCCCGACCCTATTAACGATATTTTGTAATAATCGTCCTATAATGCCTTCCCTATTATCATGTTTATTACATAAAAGATAGAAGATCTAAAGCCACTAGAAGCTAAAGATCACCGCGCATGCATACTATCATTCCATCAGTTTATCGTTGTTAAGAATTAGCGAGCATTTTAACTACTTGTCCTGGTAAACGATGTTTCAGAACTCAAACCGTCATATTAGTATTTTATTCACTTTTCCATCCATCGGAAATCAATATTTGTGGCATTTGGTCAGGATGTTACTAAACCTGGTAACCATGGCAACTATATTCAACTAACTGTCACTCCAGGCATTGGATTTCATTGCTTGTTTTCTTTTTGCTAGAACGATCTAGAGAATGAGTCGAAAAAAGACATATGCAAAGGTACAGCGGATGTTGTTGATGTCAAAGAATGGAAAGCTAAAAATAAAGAAAAGAAAACACATGAGCAGGTGACGCCGAAGAAAGTTCGATGGAACTTAAGACATGAGGTTGCACGTGATCAGGACACTCCGCTAGAAACACAGCCTCCTATTTCAAATGTAAAAGTTTATCCTCCAAGAAGTGAGAAAACTGAAATAATCGTTCCAGTTATCACGAAAAAACAGTCCGAGCCGAAACCTTTTGCTCCAACTGCACCAATGTGGGACATGAAAAAAGTGAAGGAAATTTTTGCTGATCGAAAGAAATCAAGCCTTGATTATTTATCTACATACAGGGTCTTCAAAAGACGCCATATCAGCAACACAGACCTAACTACGTTAAAGAGTTTGCCGAGATATAATGGAATATCAAGAGAAATTGAAAGAATTGTAACAGAAGTGAGGGTTAAAAATGAACAATTAAAAGAAGAAATAGAAGAAGATAGAAAGGAAATTCAAGAAGAATTTCGTGACATTTTTAACGAAGAATTTTCACTTTACACAGATTTTAAAAAATATTCCACTGCATTAGAAGAGTTGAGAATTGTCCTCACAGCTCTTGAGAAAAACGAAGAAAGTTATAAGAATTCGGAAGCCATACCAACTAGAAGTGACTTCAAAGAAGTGACCAAGATCTTACGAAACTTCATTGCAATACGTAATGAAAGGTTGGAACAGTGTTTTACTACAGAGTTTCAGAAGAATAAAACTGCTGACAACTATGCGGATATGTTTAGAAAATATAGAAAGAATAAAAGCTTATTAGAATGTATTCTCCCTCGACGATCAAAAGAAAAAACAGGCTATCGAGTTCTCTCTATTTCGAATGAGATTCTCACAAAGATGGTGGCGCAGCTGCGAATTCAAATGAAGAATATTTCATCTAAAAAAGAAAACACAACATGGCGACAATGGAATCGAAAAGTTCGCAATTACGATGTTCACGTCCGCAAACATCGCCAAGACATCAAGCAAATTGAAGAGTGCCTGTCAAGAAAGTCAAACGAAGTTCGAACACGTTCTGACGAAGCAAAAGAGCTTCTCCAGAAACTGAGGGAAGTGAAAAAAGATTTTCTCGATCAAAAAACTGTTTTTGAAGAAAAGATTGTTAAAACGAAGTTGTACAGAGAAAGGCTTCAAGTTGGTGATGGCTTCGAGAAAGACGTTGAAGAAATAAAAGACCAATTACGTAAAGATATTGACTCGTTGAAATCGCTGCGAGAAAAATTCCAAGAAAGCAAAGTGGTGAAAAGAAATGCTTTCCACGCGCACCTCTTCGAAGAAGCCGAAAAAATGAAATCGGAATACCTTGCCAGGAATAAAAAATCGGAACAGCTCGAAATGATCCAGTTACGATTAAAAGATGATTTGAGAATGAAAAACGGAATAATTCTTCAATATGAAGAAATGCATGAAGAATTCCGATCGGAAATGGCACGGTGCAAACGGATGCTAGCTGAATTGGAAAATGAAAAAGAAGTCACGCAGTATAAGAATCAAAAGTTCCGCCAAAAAATTCGAGAGATGAAGAGAAAAATGCAAAATTTCTCAAACCATGACGAATCATTTGCAAAATGCATTATTTCAAAATGAAGTGTTTTTTACTTTTTTAATATTTTGTAATTATATTTTTCCTAATCACACGGTTTTGTAATCATCGAACAGTATGGAAAGTCGCCTTGAAATATATTTCTTTTGTAAACTTTTTGCGACAAAATCTTTTGAATGCAAGCTTAGTAAAAACACATTTTCTTCCTGTCAAAATGTTTGTCACGACGGACTGAAGAGTTCACAGAGGAAAATCCAAAATCAACAGAACAAATTCGAACAGTGGTTTTGTTCAGTGAGGGGGAGTCGGATATCAAATGAAAAACATTGCCGTCAAAAGGTTCAGTTGTTTCATTATGTCATTAAGAGTCCGCCTTGTTTATTCAAAAAGATAGATCTCCTAACAAACTGAAACAGTCTGTGTTGATCGCTGAGTAACGAGCCTTAAGGAAGTCTTTCGTTACTTTAAGTATGTTAATTCAAAAGGCTAGCTAAGGCTGTGGATGAGTGTAAATTCCAAAGTTAACTTGGAACTCAGTGAAGAATGGAACGAGAGGAAGGTTAAACGAGGCACAAAATTAATTGCTTTCCCATTAAATGTGACAAAATAAAGAATGACGAAAATCAAGCTGTAGATATGCGATGCAGAGAAAAATTTCAAAATATGGTGGTATTCAACCGTTGAAAACATACTGGATGACATTGTAGTAAATCACAAAGCCTTAAAAAATGCAATGCCTTCGCTGCAACTGCCATTTTGAATTTTTTACCACGCGAACAGCTTAAAACAGACTAGGAACATTTTAATGAAGTTTAAAAACTCGTATAAGCAAAGACATTCTACGTGCTGCTGCTGGTCTTTTATTTTGCTGTGATGTTAAATATTGTTGTCATTTTTTAATTTCGCTAGTATAGCGAAGTATTGGTATCGTCGTTCTATGTATCTCCGTGACATTTTGGACGATCGCACTAAAGTAAATAATTGCATATAAAAGCCATGTCCACACACACCTTAGCAATAAAATCTTTTGCAGGCTGACTAACGGGCTAAATTTGGACCAAATTATGAAAGTTCTCCAATTTTCATAAAAATTTGCACAAAGCACTAGTGAATGGTGCTGATTTCGAATTTGACAGTCATTTTGTCAGATTTGGCCAAAATTAGGCAATTTAGCAATGCTATATCGAGAATGTTTTATAATTGTTGAGAATAGATTTGTGTAATTGTGACACCATCCAAATTTGAGACGAATAAGTTTTGATCTATTTGTTTTGTATAATTGCGAGTTGAAATTCTGCTGCCGTTATCAACTATTGTATCTCACAGTTCTATGAACAGTATATATTTGTTAGAATTGTGAGAATGCAATATAGCGAAATTTTCGACTTCCAAGTCGTCTTGTTTTAAATTTAAAGTAAGTTTTTTTTGGTGTGAGGTTTTAGGTTGCTACCAATATAGACTTTTTTGTGTCGGTGTTGTGTATTTGTTCTGAGCATTTTGAGACTACAGATCTCCGAAACACCGAGCTAGAAAAAATAACTTTAGTATTTGTTGTGAGAAAATACAACACCAAGGCGGAACGGAGTCTTGTAAAGAAAAATTAAAGTACGAGAGTGGACTAAATACCGTATTCTCTCTAATAAGCGCCCGGGCGCTTATAATTTATTTTTGGAATTTAGGGGGGGCTGGGGGGGGGGGGGGGGGGGGGGGGGGGGCTTATTAGAGAGGCGCGCTAATTGGAGAGAATTCGGTATATATATTCCCTGTGCAATGGAAAGTCGGTTGCTTCTGTCCGGTACCAAAAATACTAAATTCAAACAACTTGGACGACTACCGGCCCATCAGCATTCGAATGTGTTATCATAAATCAATCGATTGAATTCATTGAAAACCACACACATCAATCAGGCTTCAGAAAAGGACACTCAACAACAACTTGGCTCAGGAAGCTAAAGAGACCACATATTTTCATCAGGTATGCAGAGGTTTCTCTATAAAAATACTATCAATACAGTTGCCCCCGCCCCCGGTAACTCGACACCCGCCCAACTCGACATAATTCCTTCGGTCCGGCGAGATTCGACCCCCACATTTTTAACTCGACACCGGCCTCGATATTTCGGCCCCTTGACAAAAACTTTAGTTGTTGTTATTGCCAATTATCGTTCTCAGCTCATGTTCTGTCACCGTCAACCACAATGCTGTGAATTTAGGAGATGGGCAATAGCTTCAGGTCGAATGGTCACTTCACTTCGTTGGCAAAGCAGGATATATAAATATTCTTAGACAGCAGTATCAGGCAATCAATGAACTTTAATCTTGTTATATGGTAAAAAACAAAAATCCAAATTAAGAATTATGTTTTTTTCTTACTTAATTCTTCTAGGTACTGTCTGAACCTAATAAAAGCAAAATAATAGGGGTGGTAGAGGCGGTAGAGGCGGTGGACAAAAATATTTCATTCGACCCCCGCGATGTCGAGTTAGCGGGGGGTAACTGTACTACATGGTTCAAGCAAGGGGAAGGGGGGGGGGGGGGGGGGGGGGGGGTGTGCGGTTTAGTGTTGCGTGAATACTTCTAATAACTTCGCAAGTAGGCTGTAAGAGGAGCAATAAGATTCTTGTTGTTTTATAAAAATGAAGCGTTGATATTCTTTACATAGTGGAAATTTGTTAAATGAAACGAGTCTTTTTCCTTGACGTATGTCTTTGTTTGCATGAACTGAATGAACTTTCGTAATATCAGCTTAGCAACAGGAAGCAAACACCACAATTTACCAGAAGTGTCAATAATTAAGAATCGGTGGAGATAGATAACGAGATTTTTGAAGAAGTATAAACCCTATTTCAATAGCATCAAAACTTGAAATCGTGGTAGGATTTCAGCCTCTGAAATGTAGTTAGACAAAGAATTTAATAAGAACCTTTTTTTGAACATTTCCACTTTGATGCGGAAGGAGTCAAGTTCAGTGATATCTGACCCAGTGGGCAAAATCGTCAAAAAGTCACTGCGAAGGAGCGCATTTTTACTGAAATATTGCGAATATTTCTATAGAAGCACACACTTTCCTATTAGGGAGCATATCAAGACAAAAGAATTTTAGATGAAAACAATACATACTATGAAACTACACTCTCAAACATAACTCACATATCAAAGAAACGAATACAAATACGATTGAAATGCTAACAAGAAAAGAAACGTGTCATGATAAAGTGTTTTGACCTGCAGACAAGTTATTCAAGTAAAGGAATTTTCAGAAAATAATTTTCTGTGAGATTCATCAAACTGGGCACAGAGTCCCACAGAACGTAGAAGCTGTGGTGTTTTGCCACCTGCATGAATACAACATGTATTGTCCAAATTTTATAGAATCAAAAACAGCCATATCGGGTGTTCGAGGTAAAGCCATCGTGAACAGATTTCTTACAGGAAAGAAGGACGTTTAGCAATCATAATGTCTTCTATAGCCCATCATCTGTATAATGAAGAAATGAAGATAAATGCGAACAGTTACCTTTGTCAATCAATTTCCTTTGTTTGAATCATGCGAGACTTTTCCTTACATTACTATGCAACAACGATCTAACGATTAGCTTTTCGCGTTTTGAAAAACTTGACCCAGATATTTTTGCATGAAGTTGCTGTAAGAAGTTAATTTCGTTTAGCTTGGCCCACAATGCATTGTCGCCTTGTGAAACTGAAATATGTTATGACTCGTGTCAAGGTCACGGCTACACATGCCAAGGTATGGTTTAACATTTTTATACATAAAATTTTATCATGTACACCACATATAAGTTTTGTTTCCTGTTGTTTCTAATGAAACAATCCTGTTGTAACTCACTCGTAGTTTCTAATGAAACAAAAGATTATTAGATTTAGATTTTAAGAAATCTGGTGTAGCTATGCTAATGTTGCTAATTTATCTAAGACTCTTCTAGTGGTATTGCTTAACGTTTTGAGAAAATATACTAGTGTTGCTTGTAAACTTGCTGCTTGCCTTTACTAGTGTTGCTTGTAAACTTGCTGCTTGTCTTTTTCTGTGTTAAAATGCATAATTATAATGAGTAATTATAACTTCTTAATCGTCCGAATTCTATATCTTGCCAGTCGCCGTTGCCAGAACCCAGGATCTTAAAGTTTCATTGGGTCACCTTTCTGTACACATCATAATGAAATCGCTATTTTGCATTTTACATTATACAGAACAGATCACAGGTACATGACCTAAAGTTATATGTGAAGATGACAGCGATGTCGCAGTAAAAAAATACTCCCCAGAAAGAGGGTTCACCAGTAATTATTTCCTAATAATTAAGTACTCCCCAGTAAATAGGAAATAAGTACTTCCCGTCGAGTATCATTAGACATTGATGTATCAGTTAAATAGCATCGCAACCTATACATAAACATATTCCATTACCACATGGAAGTAGGAGTCCAGCTTCCTGGCCGTTCAGATATTGTGGTGGTGACACATGAGTATCTGGATTTCTATGAAGATTTACCAGGATTTACACCGTCAATTGAATGGATAGTTGAATGTATGAAGAAAAGATTGGAAGGTGAAACGAAAACTAAAAGAACAAGAGCAACATAATGTTATTATGAACATGGACGTATAAAAAAGACAACAATAAACCCAATCATAACTTGACTCAAAAATGGATTTAGTCTACTTACACGATACATCATTACCCGGTTAAAGAGGTGTCATTTTTTCTCTTGTTTCAATACATATTTGGTCAACAAGAGAACAGATTAATGGTGATGTTTGAAATTTTCCAAAAATAACAGTAAAATGTCAGTAAAATTGTTCGATATGTGTAAAGAGAAACTAGTGTCTCAACAAAATCCATCAAGACAGCTTTAAACCATGACTTTTCATTGAGAATGAAAAATGTTTCTTAAAGAAATGAAAACATTTATTTTATGAAAAACTGAGTGAGATTCGACGACGACCTATTGAGGAGTAATTTGTCCTCAGAACTTAGAAGAAAATATTATTCAAAAGCGAAGACATCAATGTAATCACCACCGGATTTTGCGGAAACGGAAAAAATTGTGATTGGGAAGAAAGTTCAAAGTTCTTGTTATTTTAAGCGTTTAAGCATAATGGAAAAAAAACAACGAAATGAATTTTGAAGAAATAGTTCGTTGCCATGGTATCGGTAGATATGTTTAAATTGATTGAAACAAAAATATTTCGGTTGTAATTCAACATTTCCATCAAAAGGAAGATTTCTTTCGAATCTGCATATATGTGGTAAATCGGTTTGCAAATTTATGCTTAGAGTAAACGGTTGCCTTGGTGATACAATGAGTCAAATCGCGGTCAGACTAAATTAGAAAAAGATTAAGCAAGCGAGAATGAAGAAGGAAAACGTTCAAGTTTTATTATGTTTTTTTATCGTGTTTATTTCTGTCGAACTACCGTTTATTTCGTCAGGTACATTTTAGTATCTTTCTGATACGATAAAAAAATGAAGTGATAAAAATCACTTTATGTATGACGTTTTAATTTCAGCTTTCTTCACTCCTGCTGTCTGGTTGGACATGGGATTATTTGATGGTAAAAACACACTTTTTGACAAACAAAACAATTTAAAAGTTCAGATTGACAATGGCGTACAATTAATTTATGATCGCAACTTAAAATCTGGCGTAGCATCTTTCGACGGGCATAATGGTGGCGTCACTTTTAAAGATTTGAACGACACTTGTTTGTTACAGCCGTCAACCTGTGAAAACGGAATCACATTTTCCTTCTGGTTTAAATTAGGTGACTGGTCGTTCGATTACATTGACCTAAATATCATCCAATCAAAAGTGTTGAATATACAGCAGTTCACAGACGACACACTTCCAATAGAAATCTGGAACGAAACCCATTCATGGAGTGTGTTTCATCTGGTAACAAATCCTTCAGACTGGAATCTCTATTCTATTGCATGGAATAACACTTGCCTTCAGCTTTATGTGAATTCTTCTTCAAAAGAGTGGACGTGTGACGTAATGGATTACAGCATTTTGATAAGTGACTGGACAAGCGAGAACAGCGTAACTTTCGGGAAGAGATCAGATACAGATGAAAGCATCGATGGTATCCAGATGCAAGTGGATGATATCAAGATTTGGAATAATGTTTTTTCTTCTGAAGATATTAATCAACTTTACACTGAAGGTAACCATTTTGTTTCGCCACCAAAATGCTTTTGTACTTCTCCATTTGAAACGTTTTTGTTTTGTTTTCAGCGATGTGCAAGTTTACTGCACTACCACGCAAACTCGTGTATATCCAAACAGATGTAGCTTATGCTGTCAAACAGTTCTTGGATTTTGCTCTTTCCAGTCACACATTTAAAGAACTCGAAGCTTCGTCGGTCCCAGACTGTTATCAGAAATGCTTGTTGCATTCAAATTGTATTTCGTTCAATTTCAGATACGAGGGAAAGAGTCTAGGGTCTAACTGTCAACTTAATAATCGAGCAAAGGAAACAATGGATAACTTTGACAACAGGAAAGGGTTTATATATTATGAGATTCAAGGAGAAAGAAGAAGATTGCTGACTAAGCAAAATGTTATGTAACCAAACAGGTTAATAAAATTTTTTAAAACGGTAAAATTCGGTAAGCAAATCCAGATTTCGCGCGTCCGTCACACAGTTCGTCACCATTCCGACAGTCGTCGTAATTCTGCTTGACACAATCTGTTCCTTTTTCCAAACGTCGAACATCTTCAAAGTTCTTCGTCACCCAACATTCTCCCCAAAACTGAAGCATCACGAACTTATATCCATTGTCTGAAGCCACTTGAATACATTTACATAAAAGCCTAAAATTATGAGTGAGCAGGATGTAACGAGTGTTAAATAGTTCAAAATAAAATATCCAAGATGTCGTCGCTTACTCTTCAAAATTATCAGAACAAAAGCAACATGAACCAACAACAAATAACGAACATACTGTTCCAAATTGAATCCAACAGCTTCCCATTCAATAGCGTATCGAAAGTTTCTCAACAATGTCATACCAGATCTGCCTCGTTTGGATTTGCAACCAAATGCTTCAACCTTGAAGTTCATATGTTTTTCACATTTCAAATCTGGAAGATAAACATTTTTTGAGATTCAACTGAAGCAGGTCAGATGGTCTAGGACTCAGCAACACTCACCCAAAAACTCTTTCTCAGCTGGACATGTGATTGGATCCTTGCTTAATGATTTCCCGCGCCTTCTACAATTTGGGCATTGAGTACTGGGTGGACATGTGCATGAGCGTGTGAATAAATTACAGACCTGAAAAAGAATATTTATAAATAAAATATTAATAATAAAATATCTATAAAACTCGAAAAAGTCAGTCACAAAAAGTCCGTCACAAAGTTGATGACAGATTATACACACCCCTCCATTAGCGCAGTCATGTTGACATGGTAACGCTGGAACTCCATCAGGGTCAACAAGAAGTTTTTTCCTACACAACTGACCGTTTATATTTTTGTCATCCACATCAGCACAATCAGGACATTTATAACCTGCCCTGCAGAAACAAACACCTTCGCTGTCACATTTCTAAACAGAAAACTGTTCGCTGACGTAACGAAAATTAACCATGATCAAAAATAGCAAAACGATATTGTACCCCTCCGTTTTGACAAAAACACGTGGTGTTGAATTCAGGTTTGGAATTCCTTGCAGCATGCTTACAAAGCCTTCCATGAAGATTGGTTGGATCTTTCAGTGCGCATCTTGGACACTTGAAACCCGCGTGACAATAACAGTATCCTTCACTAGTACACCTCTACGAAAGTTAAGAATCAAGCATCAAAATGAATTCTTCTACATCAACCAACTGTTCATTCACCTGAACTTACCCCATGTTCTCCACATTTCTCATGACAGGCAGATAACGTTTCTCGTAATACCGTCGTTTCCACACATTGACGTGAATGACAGATCTAAAAATTATTTTTCTTAGAATCCAGTCTCTGATCTGGGTGGTAAGAAAAGTCCTTTTACCTTCCCATCATCACATTTGGTGCCATCTCTTGGCAAAGTGATATCTTCGACGTCATTTCCGACAAACGTTTGGCCAGAACTAAGAAAAATCCGACAGTTGTCGTCAGTCCTTATCTGCTTGTCGCTGCGATAAACGTGGTTTTGATTTTTAAGATTCTTGAATGAAGGTTTTACAGAAACAAAATAGAAATTTCAAAACTTACTGACACAATTTCTGATTTCCTGAGTAATATACCACCTTTTTGCGGCGCCCTACTTTTATCCACGATGGTACTTTACCACCCCAACATTGAATTTTCCCGCATTTCACATCTCTATAGGAAACACGTTAAGATCAAATGAATGAAAGGAAGTAAAAAATAATTCTAATAAAAAAGTTGCAGCTAGATGAAGTATCTTGCTGCAATGTGAAGGACAAACACTGCAGCCGTTTGCTGTATCAAGCCAGGTATATATCGAATTAACATATGGAGATAACATTTCCCTATTGTCATAAGAAAAATAGTTTTATCACTTTTTTCTTTTAATTGTGCATTTCCCAAGTTATGTATGAGAACAATACAGCTAAATACCAAAATTCTGTTCACACATAGAATCTTGACATCAAACTCGTCTTTACAACAGGACGGGAGATAATATAATGACGGAGATAAATCGTATGACGGAGATAAATCGTATGCGTATGCAACCATAACCCTATCGCATGTTGGTTCAAATGTAACTTTGATAGAATCTCTAGCCTTGTATAGTTCTTACGTTAATACAAAAGACAGATCAGGGGGGACAGGGGGGGGCGTGCAAACAAATATGGCGGCGTGAGCAGTAGGCACACACAAAGAGACGATATCGATAATGCAAGAATGAATAACAGAATAATTGGCGTTAAGCAACGTTTGTTGAGTTGCTAGACTAAATTTATGTCATAACAATTTTGCAAACCTGAGTTGGCAAGGCAAGTATTCTTCATTATCCAGTTTTCCACAGTTTCCCCACTGATCTCCACGCATGTTACGATACGTTAGGCCAGTCTTACATTCATCAGTTCCATGAAAATGGTCTAAAAGTAATTTTAATTCTCAGAGGTAAAAGATAATCTCTGAGTTTAACAATAAAGCATAAAGAATCGTCGCGATTGCGTGATGTCGTAATTATCAATTATACCTGGTCCATACAGCATCTTACAATGTTCATCTAATGAATACGAACACTTTCCATTGTGACAATAGCTCTATAACCAAAGAAACTCGCCTTGTTGCAGTTGGAGATTGTTAGATAAATCGACTCTCTCTAATTCAAAGTTACCGTGAAATTCTCATAAGGAATTCATACACAGTGGCTTTGGGAAGATTCTCTCTGTGTTTTTCAAATTCATTTTTTTCGAATGTTTTGATTTTTGATACAAGTAAGCGTGAATAAGAGGGTGATCATACGGAGCTTTTCATCCCTGCAGGGATGGTGGATGGTGGATCGTGGTAATTGGTTCCGGACAGTCACATGGTGATCGCTTTGTTTTGTCCAACCGTCCACCGGGTAACGCTAAGAATTACCACACTCGCTACAAGGAAGCCTTAGTACAGCTGCCAAGTGTCTAACACCAAGCGAACGAGTATTGTCCTTCATACCCCCAAAGGAGATCCTTGCTTCTTCATTGCTTCGACTTTCTGATTTCGTCTCATTAAAATGAAACAACGACAAAAAACGACAAAAATAAAAACGTCAAAAAATTTCATCAATACCGCAAATGGAGTTTCGGTTCACTCAACATTCGTACCGGAAAAGAAAATGACGATGGAGCCAAGATATGCTCGGTCGCCAGAGAAATGTCAAAAGCAGACATTCAATTCCTTCTACTTCAGGAAGTCAGGGTGTTGGAAGTACACTAACCTAACTTGACACTGGAGAAAAATATGAATTTCATTGGTCGGGTTACAAACGAAAACGTGAAGCTGGTATATTGATTAAAATAAGCAACTTTATTGAAATCGAAACCCCAGACTTCAATGATCCACGTGTTATGGGAATCAACCTGAAAATACACGGATTTAACCTTCGTGTAGTAAATGTTTATTCACCCACAGACTGCGACGGTACCGATGAACAGAAAAATAAGTTTTATTCTAACCTCAAGAAAGCCAGCAAAAAGCGACAGAAACATCAAAAGCTGATTATTGCTGGAGACTTCAACGCGACTACCGATGTCGCAAAGTTCAAAAGTAATTTCAGTGGTACTGCAAACGTATTAATCGATCGAAACTGTAACGACAACGGCCAGAAACTCAAACAATTATGCCAAGCCGAGAACTCAACATTTCATCTATCTTTTTTAAGCACCGCCTCTTTAATCGCTATACATGGTACAGTAGTGACCACAAAATCCGAAAAATACTATATTTTAACCGAACAGTATGTTCAACAATTTGTGACAAATTGTCGCGTCTACAGTAGTTTCGTTGTAGATCACCGACTTATAAAAGCAACTATGTATGCTCCGTCCAAAAACGAAAATGCTGATACATCAACAAGATCGCAAAATTTGGCAGACGTTATTTCCGAAACGAACTTCTACCCGAAAAACAAAAACTAGTTGATACTATAACAAAATTCCAAGATGATGAACGCCTCAACGGACTACTTAGTATTAGATCAAACGAGCATAAAGAATCTCATGCTTACAAATCACTGACCAAGGAAATCAAAAAGCATGTAAGATACCTCAGAAATAACAACCGCCTCCGTTGTCAAGCTGAACAAGTTAGGAACCATGCGACTCGTCGACAAACTGAAGAATTATTTCGCTTGATGAAAAACAATGATTCTTCATTTAAATCTTTAAAGAACACTGGTAAATGTGAACCACAAGGTGCATCGAAGTCCAACAGATCCTAAAACATATCGAGGGCTTCAGATTGGCACTATGATGTGTAAAATCCTCGTCATCACAATCCTTAACAGATTGAAAAGCTGGTACGACCAAACCCTGCTTGATCAACAACAAGGCTTCCGTTCGGGAAGAGGAACTTCCGATGGGATTTTCGTCACTAAAAGGATACAGCAAATAAATGATGATAAAAAAACCCGTATTTATAATATTCGTCGATCTCAGCGCGGCATTTGATCATGTTGTAAGAAGTTAGCTATTCAAATCTATCCAACAAAGACTTCCTCCAAACAGCGACGAAACACTCTTCCGAATTCTCGAGGCTGTCTATTAGCATACAACCACTGCTTTATCAGAATCACCAGAAGATAATATTTGACCTAACCACAGGAGTCAGACAAGGTGGCCCAGAATCTCCACGCCTCCACAATTTATTTATGGATTATTTCATGTGGATATTTGAGCAACAGTGCGCTCAAAAAAACATTCAATTTGTCAAACTGAAATACAGAATACGGCCAACTGCATGTACACGAGAACAAAGAATGTCTGGATATCAAGGTGATCATTCCGCGAATTGGTCAGGATATACTGAATTGGTCAGGATATACTGACGATATTGAACTTTTTCTTGAAAGTATTCATGATCTTGAAAAAGCTTTAAAGTTTTGGTTTACATATCAATATAAAAAAGAATAAAAGAATGATTATTAACTTTAACTATGTAGAAAAAGACTTTAATTCTACCTATCCCGAATCAATCATCTCTCCCGAGAATATACCAGTTGAAAATGTCAAGATATTCAGATATCTTGGTGACGAAATAAAATTTGATGAGCCCTCGACGGGGGATGCAGAAATTGATCTTCGAATCAACATCGCGCAAGCTAAATTTTACGAAATCATTAATAAACTCACAAACTTCAAGATCCATTTAAGTACCAGAGTAATGATTTTCAACTCTCTTGTTCGAAGTCGTCTAACCTACTCATGCCAAACCTGGAATTTATCGGAGGTTCAAATGCAAAAAATAAATTCCATATGCGTTTCAATGCTACGAAAGCTTGTGAGAAATGGTTGCAAACGTGAAGAATTCAAATACACAAATGACGAAACTCTTCAAAGATGCAAACCTCCGACATCCAAAGTTTCGTCTTGAAACAACAAGCCAGCTACTTGGGACATTTAGCTCGCTAGTCAAACAGACTCTTGTTCAGTGACAACAAAAGAACAAAGCAAGGTCGTCCAATCGAAACTCTTGAGGACAAAGTGACGAAGAAACTCAACAAAACAAAAGATCAATTCTACAGAGATGCTTTGAAGAAGAAAGAAGGACATGATCACTCAAATGTTGATCGCCGACTGTCGTCGCAATGATGATCCGGCTAAAGCTACAAGTACAATGGTAGGGCGAGCTTTTATACAATTCTCACTAGATTGTTTTTCTGATCGTATGGAAAACAAAAAGATCACCCTGCCCCGGTTAAGTGAGGTTTTACGTTTCCTCCATGAGATTCGAATTAGAGAGAGTCGACTGTAATAGAGAAGATCCACAAAAAAGCTTACATCGTTTTTACACGAGGAATAGTTTTCCATGTGGACATCCTTTGGACACTAAATGACAGTAAGCATAATGGTTACAACATATTCAATTTGGCCATCTTGTATCTGCTACTATCAGAATATTATACTTTGGAGTTTTTTCCATCACATTTCTCCTCTATATCACATTCATCTGTGGCCTGTCGACACACTTCACCCTTCGGAGCGATTGTACAATAATGACAACATCTTCCTTCTGCGCATTCTGCTTCAGGGTAATGTTTACATGATGTGGCATTGCAACATGGGTTGTCACACAACTAGAAAATGAAAGGACTCACATCATTAAGTGCTGTTTGAGAGGACAGAAAAAAAAAATAAATAACTGGATAGAACGGTACATATTCTGGTCCGCAATCACATTCTTCACCAATCTCAACTAGGCCATTCCCACATTTTGGTCCATTATAAGCCTGCAGTAACAATTAATGTTTTGAAGTTCTTCAAATTTAAAATAGCACAAAAGTAAACAAATTGGGAACCTTTCCAGGTGCATCCATCAAACAAAAACATCCACCGGATTTACATCTTTTATCAAGTGCCTTCAAAGAGCAATCACTCCATCCTTGCGCCATGCTCCAACTGAAAAATTTAATAGAGATAATAATAAAACGTATGTGAAGTAGCATTCACGGTAAGATCTATTGGTCATACCTGGCATATGGAGACATTACACAGGGCTTATTTTCACATTGACAATTGCTTCCTTTAAAGACAAGAAGGTTTTACATTAATTGTCGACTCCTGCATCATCTTTAGTAAATGTTTAGCAACAGCGGAAAACTTACTGTCATGAAACAATCCAAAGTTATGACCAAGCTCATGAGCTAAAGTGTTTGCCACCACAGAAGGATTGTTCATCCAGTTCTAAACAAGTTTGGTTACTATGGTTACAATGAGAAGTTGTGGAGGATGGATTAAACATTCCACTTTCTGTATGCGAATTTTCTCTCAGTAACAAGTAAAAAAACACACGACTGAAAATGCTAAAGCATACAATCGTCATCCCAGCACTGGTTCCATAACAAACCATATCATATTGTCCCAAACCAGCTAAAACATGATGCTTGATGCCACTAATTTAGAAAAAACAATTTTAAAGAACTTGTACTTATAGACTGTTTTTATACTGGATTAATACTGGAAAATTTCTTACGATATTAAGTGTACAGCATCGTGATTCAACTGCAATTCCTTTTTAAGCACATGAAAATCATATCTTGCAAGTAAATGCAATGTTCTGGAAAGATGTTTTGTTACATTAAATCTATTTTTTGTCCAGATTTCAAGATGTGTCAAAACTATTTGAATATTTGTTGACTTGAATATCTGAATGTAAGAAGTAAACAAAAATTCACGTCGAGGTAAACTACCACTAGTGCAAACATTTAACACTGTTACCATAGAAACACTGTTACCATAGAAGTCCACAACAAAACAAAATCTTTCTTGCAATGAAGAATGAAACACTTACATGGTTTGCATGGTTGATGATTGACAAGACATAAGTCGACACTTTTTCGGAATCATTACCAAATTGATAAAACTAATTAAACCAAATGCAAATGTCAATGCAAATAAAGTATATGCCGCACCACACTAAGTTAGCTATCCTACTCCAATATTGTAGCATGGTGAATATTTAGAGACAGAATCGGTATAACAGAGAGATGGTTCAAACTTTCCGTAAAAACAAACAAACAAACAACGGGGATCTCATTGCGTGCCTAATAATACTTGCGTGACTAATAATACTGACCTCAAACTTACCAGCTATTAGTTGATTGAGAACAGAGTATAATGTAAATTACTGCTTACCAACTCCTCGTCAGTTAATACTGCGATTGATAGATACTTTTTCTTTAAGCTTACATCCAAGAAACGTCGAAACTAGGAAGAAAACATTTCTTCATTCTATCATAAAAAATTATTAATTTACAAGAGTATGCACGAGTTTCCCTCGAATAATTGGCAGAGAATTCCTTAGAAAGGGAAAAGAATTCTTTCTAGCTAAGATATTCCCCATTCAAACTTTTTACTCCAATAAACTAATATGACCACTAGAACTTACGTTCACTTGTCTCCTTCTTCTTGGTTTCATCACATTTGAGTCTTCTAAGGTGACAGATAAAAAGCAATGGTACGTGTAAGCTAATTAAACCCATTAATTTAATAATCAGTTTTTCATTTCCATGACCAATTCCTTTCTAGTTCCAGTAAGATCTGTCCTTACACAATTACGTTGGTTTTACACAGTTACGTTGGTTTTACACAGTTACGTTGGTTTTACACAGTTACGTTGGTTTTAGAAAATAATACCACACTTTCGTATCTCTATTAACTTCACCTATTCGAGACAATTTTCTATCAATATTATGTAGAAAAAAATCAAACAGTTGAATGGTTATAACAGGTAGTAATTTATTATAACTTTGTGATAGTACTGCTGTCATCTGACCATAAGCAAGAAACTTACGATAATAGCTGACACTTGGTTTTCCAAGAAAATCTGATGGTTTGTAGATTATATGCTGATTTATATCCACCTGTGATAATAATAAAATGTGTATACGGAGACTTAATTACACGCTTCATAATTGAAACTGCCCTTACCACATAGTGGATATAATAAGTGCAGTTATCAGCTTCATCAATAATTGTTCCACTGAAGGAAAATAAAAAGTTATAAATTGAAATGTCGTATAAGCCTCAAAAATTTTAAAACTACGAAATACTTACAATAATATTTCGTCACAAGTGCTTATGATAGCATTTCCAGTTGAATTTTTTAAATGTCCTTGATAATGGCACCTTTCTAAATCATCCTTAAACATAGTTGATATGAACAAATGCTGTCTTTTATAAGCTATGAACATTAAACATCACAAGCAGGAAACTGCTTCCGTACCTTGCTTCTTTGAAGAGTTGCATCATCTCCTTGTTTATCTCTTCTATTAAGGTTCCTGTAAATGTTTAAATTATAGAAGAAAATTTTATTACCAATAATTACATCAACTTAAAATTTGATATGAAAGGTGCTGTGTCAAGGCAAAAATATTTTAGTGTCCAGGTGACTGTAGTTTTTTTCTCCGTTGCGATAGTTCAAATGTAAACCGTTTCTTGCTTATTTTAGTGATTATGCAGATTGTAAAGCGAAGGAAAAATGGAGCTCCATTCATGCGTTATTTTTATGATGCTCATAGTTATCAGCTGAGATTTTTAACAACTTTTAACTTTTCTCCAAACACAGTTATTGAGAGTATTTGAGTAGAACATGAAGGTGTGCATGTTAGTGGAAATGAAAGAAAATCTAGGCTACATACAGAAGATCTTGCTGATTCAAGTCTAAATGGAATGTCTTGTTGCTGCATTCAATCATATATTCAACAACAGGTTTATGACTGCCCTAAAGGTAAACAAAGAAAAACAAAAAATGTCTTTTCTTCAAAGTCAACCAAAAACAATAATACATATCTACAAAATTATTTCATACCTTATGAAGCGTTGTTAAATTTTTATGGTATGTCCGAATACCTTCTGAGAGTATGATTTGATAAGGAACACAAACCTGATAACCTGATAATCTCTCGAGAATTCCTAAAAAAAAAACAAAGGTTTGTTATGTTCATTGGAATACACACGTGGATCGGAAAAACACAAACGAGGTTGTAAATAGACTGGGTCTCGAGTTGTTTCAGATTGAGCATTGCATTATGGTCTAGCAATAAGATACACCATTTTAAGCAGATCAGCGATGGTGTAGTGGTTAGTACCTTTGAGTGCGACCGCTGCGACCCGTGTTCGAGTCCAGTCATGTCGTATCTCAATACACCACTCCGATGCGCTTTAAAAGCAGCGTGTCAGCCCATTAGGAGCCATCGACTGACTGCACACTGGCCTTCGGGCAAGTTAGAGCAATGCTATACGTATCTCTGGCGGTAAGTCAACTAATAGTTGCAAGTCGGCGGGCGGAAGAACCAACCATTACGGATGGAAGCCCAAGGACTTAAAACTCTCGTTACTTACTTACTTACTTACTTATCTTTTAAAAAAATTGTACTAGAAGCAGATAAAAAATATTTTCATTTTATGTTACCCATGTTATGGGGGTGTCAAAAATCTTGAAGAAATGGTTGACGCGAAAAATCATAATTAAACGCCCGCAAAAAAATTAGTTTACGCGAATACACGTTTTTTTTTATAAGAACAATTTTATAAGAACACGAGCCTCAGATTTGGCCAAAAAATAAGAACAAAATAAGAACAACCTGAGGCTCAAATTAATGTTTCAAAAATTAAGAACAGCCTAAGCATGAATTTTCTTATAAAATAAGAACAATTCATGATAGAAACAACTCATGACGTGAATTCTCTCACTGTCAAATGGTTTAGAAGCTGTTGTTTTTTTCAACTTGCATACTCATATCGGGTCATTACAAAACAGCAACCATGCTTTTAAACAGTTGTTTTTAAAAAGATTTATTTTGATTTAACTGGAAGTTCCATAAATAAGAGCAAAATGAGGCTGAAATCTGAAACTTTATTCTTAAAGCTAAGAACAAAATAAGAACAATTCAGGCTGAAAAAGGCTCCAAAAATAAGAACAGCCAGCCTCCAACCTCGAACCCAGGGTCTCTTGCCTTTTCGATATACGGATGCCGCCATAGATCTTATCTGTTTTTTATGAGGGATTACAAAGTGCGACAAGCGTGGTTACAAATTGCAACAAAATGGGTCACTTTATTACACTGCGATTTTAAGAGGAATTTATCTGGTTGTTTGAGACAACTTCAAAACTGTTCCCTAACTTTTCTTCTTCGCGTCTTCTTTGTATATAACAACATAAGAACAACCTGAGACTCAAGTCACTGTTCCAAAAATCAAGAACAACCTGAGTCTGAATTTTCTTGTAAAATAAGAACAGTTAAGGATGTGAATGTTTTCTCAAGCTGACGTAAATAGTTTAGAAGTTTATTATTTTCACTTGTTGTTGTTTCTTTTCTCACCTACAATAAAAGTGTGAAAATGTATTTATGATGGCACTATGTGCGGGGCTACTTAAAAACTTTTTATTTTACTGGAAGTTCCAGAAATAAGAACAAAATAAGGCTGAAATGTGAAACTTTGTTCTTAAAGCCAAGAATAAAATAAGTACTTTAATTTTTAGTTATGTCCATAGTAACTTCACAGTCACTTTTTAACTCCTCTGCAAAAATTGTAAGAGAAACCTTATCGTTTTTTACCATGAACATCTTCATTTCAGAATAAGTTCACAATAAGTTCTTCTCTGGTGTAAGATTCAATTCCACACTGTTTATTAAGACATTTTTATCCGAGATTCAGGTTAATGAGTTATTAGATTTCGCTAAGCGAAAGATATTGGTTTCGGCGGCGTTCTATCTATCTATCTATCTATGTACGGCGAAAGTTTTTTAGGACCGCACTTACTAACTTAAACTTCTTTTATTTCTATTTCTTTGTTTCCTTGCTGTTATGGCCATGGTGAGCGAATGTTTTTGATGGCTGAACTTACTAAATTACAGTTCTTTTATTTCTATTTCTTTTTTTCCTTGTTCACATGGCCATGATATGTTTTCGTATACTTCGTGAGCTATAAAGTGTATTTACCACTACTAACAAAAAAAGGATCTTTCCCTAACCCCTAAAGGAAAAACAAAAAGAAGGGTTTCAGTTACTTTTTTGATTCGAAGTATCACTGTGAAATTTAAATTAAGTAAAATTTAGTTACGCTTTTGATGTTGATAATATGCTTCGGAGAAGATCAACTGCAGTAAAGAAGAAGCTTTAGTTTAGTAGAAGGAGTTTTAATTTTTAACTTTACTTCAAACCGTCTAACAAACTATTTGTTTGTTATTTGATTTGTTTATTTCGTTTGAGTATTTTGGATAGATTTTCGTTTTTTTAAATTTTTTCGAAGAAGACGTTTTTTTTCCTCTATTGGCTCACATTTTTCTTATAAAAAATTATAAAAAATTCATGGTTACAACTCACAAAAGTATATTTCTTTTGTTTCAATTTGTGATGTATTTATTAATAAAGTTTGGTTTACACCATAAAACTTTTATTTCTTTGTTTACACTAGCAGATTTTTTTAAAATACAAAATGACAACTTTTCTCAAAACCAAGGAGGTTACGCAGAAGTACAAAAACACGTAGGCTTTATAAAGAGACACGGCTTTATAAATTCCACTCTGCAACTCAATGAACCCTCGAGTGTATTTAGAATGGACGTTATTTATAGGGGCGCTATTCTTAAAAACATAAGCGAAATCTTTCGACCTTCCGGTCGTCTTGTATATCATTGTAATTGTTTAATGATACATTTTTCGTATGGTGTTATCAATGCGTACAATAATTGACGAAATTTTCGCAAGTTAGGGGAAATATATAGTAGCATTTTTGCGAATTTTGTTTTCATTCAAAACTGTTTATAAAATGGGAGCGTAATGTGTAAGATAAGTGGAAAATAAATAAGAAACACACTCACCATCAACTGCAGGTATTAAAAGTAAAACTAACATTAAAAACATCTCCATGGCGCTTCCGTCGTAATGATGAAGTTAAAACACTAAATGATGATGATCGAATCTCAAGGAGAAGTTTTGGCAGGTGGCCGACGGGGGCGGATCTAGAACATCCATGGAGGAGAGTTGTGATATTTACAATAGAATAGACATGGTAATGACGTAATAAAGATTGGGAGATTGAAAAGAATTTAATTGCAGTGCACTCCTTCACTTTGTTCTTCAATACTAGGGGGCTGATCATATCACGGCAGGGCGGGATGAAAATTTCCCAGGGGCAGTTTTTACCTTGCGATTATATGAGATTTTTCTCCCCCTTGCCTGTGTGAAAATCATGGTTTTTATGTTAACTGTTGATACAAAATATTGTGCACACGTGAAATATTATTTCGTCCCGGCCAGATGAGGCTATTGTAATCATGGGCCTGTTCGAAAATTGGTAATCACTCACCTTGAAAAATCAGCGCCTAATTCTTCAAAGTGACTAGACTGGTTTCTTACAATTTGGCTTAATCTACTGTATATTAAACTATTGTTGTAACGATTAATCACATTTTTGATAGAATTGAAGCCCCAAAAAAATTTCCTTCCGATAAATATTTTAGACGTTCCGTCCGACATTTAATAATGTTATTATTTTAACTGGATAGACTCGGACATTGTCAAACTAAAAAGATTTGAATTATTGTTCAAAATACAGTATATACTCTAGCAAAAAACATATATTTCTCTTTTCTTTTAACTACGTCTCGTTTCGGTAGAATCAAGTATGGATTCTAAAAATTTAAAATTGTAACTTGATCGATTCCGTCCGACATTAAGATAAAACTCCAAATATTTTTCCCCCTGTAATAGGTATTGCCTTTTTAACTTTAGTCAAACAAAATATAAACTATAACCGACTCATTAACGCATGAAAGCTATTCTCTTATCAGTAATTTTCTATTGCCATCAGAGTTATCGATTTTTCCGTCCGACATTTAATTAATAAAAAAATAGACCCTCTCTTAAGTGTGGTTGGCCAGGGTGATTTTCAGAAAAACTCTCGTCACATCGTCATATCGTCTTGTCTGTCGGGATAAAAAGCTGCATATTATCATCCTCAAGATCCGCCTAATACAATTGATATAATTGAAGCAATACAATATACAATATAATTGAATCCCTAAAATTCCCAAGTTTAAACTTAATGACCTTCAAACAAAAAAGCCTGACTAGAATTCCTATTTCACTTGACCAGCCCCCCATTAAATTTGTGTTGGTTCCAAGGATCGTGATATTCACGTATATCGTGATTTTCCAATATAACATTACTCTGCAGACAAAAGCTTCTCACAGTCATAAAAAAATCATGATATTATTTCAGGAAACAAATAAATGTTAAACATCACCTGCGATTCTTTTATTATCGGAAGAAAAAATAATCGACATAAAATTTCATGGACAAAAAAATTCATCGGTAAAAAATTTCGTCACGAGCTAAATAAACTCGTCATTTTTTATCGACGGATTTTTCCCTGGCAACCATAAAACATTAAATTGAGTTTTTTCTGTAATTGTGCATTTACTTAGTTGTTAGATTGATCGATAATCACATTTTACAAAATTTTTAATGATTACTTTCCTTTTGTTTTCAGGAAAACGAAATGATTCTTTTTATGGAGACCCCTGGGATTCTACCGTGTGTATCGAAATGTCTTATTCACGAACTTTATTTTTCAATATTTATTTGTCAAAACTTTGAGAATTTTATATCACAGGAAAGGCCTTTTTAGCTTTTTCTGGGGATATAATATTTATTATTGAAGAAAAAATCACGCATTTAAATCATTAATTTCTTAAAAGTCAATTAACTCGACTTACAATATGTTATGGTATATATATCTAATATTATAGTGTAGATAGACCCTTATGGATATATACAATGTAAATAGAGCCTTGGGGACATGTGACCAGAAATACAACATTAGTCAGGCAGCTACTTGCATAAAAAATGGACTCTGCAATGTAAGGGGACAATCCAAAAGATAGTGGAATGTGTTCTGAAGATACTCAGTATTAATTATTTTTTACCGGAGCACCTATATTTATTAAGGGCTCAGCGTACGTTTTACTCACATATGCATTGCACAACTTTTTCCGTTATTTCTTTTTACTGCTACGTTTTAAGTGAAAATATTTCTTGAATTCGTCTTTCTAACGATGTATAAAATGATATATTTACATAAATAATAAGGAAGAAATTCGTCTGTAAAAACGATAAAAAATACGGACTTTCGTTTGCTTCTTTGAGCTCCAACTCCCGAAGAAAGAGGTTCTTTAAATGCTTTTTTAGTTGTGACGATTCCTCACAATTAGTGGAAACAAAGTGTGCCCGCGAATATCAATCAATGGCTTTGTTCAGGAGAAAAACAGTTTTTTGTTTTTTTTAATTTGTGTGTTGTTGGATAGATGAAAACAATCACGGATTTTGATCCATATCGCCGAAAGTTTGTAATAAACGCCGCCCTCTGATAAATAATTAGAAAACACGCTGAACAAGAAATAGCTTAAAAAGTTTAATTTGTCTTCTCTCAATAAATTCTTCAAGGTTTGCATGGATTTTAATTGATGTGTAATTAATAGCACAGGAAACCAAATGCTACGAGCTTGGACTGTCCTATTAGTAAATATCCCACTAAAATTTCCTTGTCTGACATCTTGCACATTCCATTCACATAAAAGGGATTCGTCTTATTCGATTGGCGCTGCTTTATTGAAGCAGGGAACGGAAGCAGTAGGGACTTTAAGATTTTGAAAACGGGAACGGGAACTTCATAATATCGCTTGACTGCGCATGCGCGAGGTGATTCCCATGAAATTTTGAAGTTCGCTCTGTTTGTTCCGAACGTGAAATCACACATTTTGAAGTTCTGAAAAAACGTGAACGCTCAAGGAAGAAAGATGGCTGAAACTGCTGAGCAAAAACCACCGAGCATTCCACTGTCGTGGCGCTTACCCTCTACAGATCCAAATAAGTTTGCAATTAGACCATTAGGAGCTACTACTGATTGAAACTTTATTAAATGCACACTTTTGTGCCCATTATAAACAATCCTCTGATTTTCGTTTGGTCTACATTAAGGTCTTACGGTTCCATCTATGAAATCCCAACAGTTGTTCAATGGGGCATCACTTTCGTGCACTATGTCTGAAAAGATTTGCAGATAGGTGATAGCCAGGGCTGATTCATATCACTCAATAAATGTCTCCATCGGCCATAAATTAGGTTGAGAATAGGTACCATATTTGAGTATCTGCAGGGATATGCATACCTTTTCAAAAAAACACATATTGCCTCGAGGCCACACACATTCGTGCCATTGTAACAGATTATTCTCTCAGGGATTTCTAGGGTTGTTCTGAGAATTGGAATATCATCTTTTTTAAAGCGAAATTCAGCCAGACACTCATCTTCAGCTAGATCATTCAAGCTGAACTTCTCATACCTCCAGTATGGTAGATACAGATTAGAGGATTTTTCTAAATCCAGAAGTAATAAAAATTCTTCATCATCAATAATTTTATCATAATGAGCAAGGTGTAAAAACTCTTTTTTCTCCATTATTATTCTTTCAGTCTTTCACGCTTCTAAGTTTGTTTACAATTTAATGCGCCATTATGAAGTCGCGCACTTTCTTAATCCCCGTTATTACACATAACCGGAACGAGAACCTAACTACGGAACGGCGTTCCCGTTCCCGTCCCTAGTGGATTAAGAAGGCCAACCTTCTGAAAGTCCTTTTCAAATTTTTGAGTCTGACGTCAGCGAAAGCCATGAAAGTTTTCATGTCGTCGAAGAGACGGTGATAGAGATGTTGATATTTTTGACATTTTTTGTATGATCCAAACATATCTTTTTTGTCAAACGTTTTCACACAATCTTCCGCAACGTTTTTTAGAAAAAGAAAACATTGTTGCTTAAAATCTGTTTTTATATCATGCAATAAACGCCGCCCTCTAATGAACGCCACCCTCTAATAAACGCCGCATCCAAAAGGTGGCATTTGTAAAAAACGCCGCGGAGTTAGAGGAAATACGGTAAATCAAAACCAAGCGCCTTGATAATTCTAAATAAAAAATTTGACACAATATTTGTTCGATAACTTTGTTCAATGTTTTGCTAAAAAAAAGCTTTGTAGCTAGATTATTTTCAAAAATGTTGAACCTCCGTCAAACGATAAAAGATTACATCACGTTTGGAAAAAACAACAATGCTTTATCGGGTGCAAGAAACAAAAAAACAAAAAGATTTGTCATCGGGAGAAGACGACGAGACGACTAATTTTTCTAACAGACATCGATTATGTCTATTTCCACCACCAAAACTATCAAAGGGACAGCAAATCTGAGATGCATTCTGGATGATCTGAGGAATGTTGGTGCGTCTGTGAAGCGGTGGACAATTGATGATATCTGGGGATGCTGGCTGAAACTGCCGGAGATGTCGTCTGTTTCTTCGTGTCACGCAACCAGTATCATCGACTTTCAAGATGTAACTATCGTGGTCGTGATCATCTACAACGGTACCTGATCGATCCCAGCGTTTAGGATGTGACCCGATCTGGCTTTGGATGTAGCCTCTATCTCCTATGTGAAGCAGAGGGAGGGGTCGAAAGGTGAAGTTGCTTTCTTGACCAGTGTAGTGAAACCGTTCGCAGAGAGCTTCCTCCTTCTGACGCCAAGAGTTGCGCTAGAGTGAGTTGTTATCGTTGCTAAACTTCTCCAGTCGGTTGATGAATGCAAATTCATCACCGTTGGGACGTCGAAATGTTGCAGTCTGGATCTGGTGTTGCGTAGTTTGCGTAGATTGCTTCAAACATTAGAAAAGAATGACGTAAAGTTAAATCTGGATATGTAGTTAATGACCCGAATGAGTCGTAAAATCAGTAAAACACCATTAGTCCGTAATGGTTGGTTAATCGCATTAGTTATAAACTGTATACAGTGTGTTTCGTAATGTTGGAAATGGAAATTTTAAAGCTGTTTTTTTAAATGAATATACCGAATTTAAAAATAATATTTACACCGTTGGAAAGCCATTTTGAAGTTCTTTCGGATAGCATGTTTTTGTGAAAAATGAAAAAGTGGTGTTTGAAAAAATAAGGAAAATGTCTTGGAAAAATGTAATTAAATTTTTAATGGTCGATTAAGATGTGAATGAAAAGAAAAGATTTTTTGAAACAATGACAGCAATTTGGAAAACAATAAACAAATTTAAGCTGTGTGTTCACGAAAAACGTTAAACTTTTATGTTTTAAAATATCAATTTGGGGGTCTCAGCGCAAACATAAAATTAATAAAAAATTTGAATGGATTTAGTGTTTTGAAACAATAAGCACGATGTAATTAAACTACGTGTTAATCGACCATTAAAAATTTAATTACATTTTTCGATAACATTTTCCTTATTTTTTCAAAAGCCACTTTTTCATTTTTCACAAAAATATCCTAGCCGAAAGAGCTTGAAAATGGCTTTCCATTGATGTAAAAATTATTATGAAATTCGGTATATTCATTTAAAAAAACAACTTTAAAATTTCCATTTCCAACAATACGAAACACACTGTATATAAGGCAGAAGCCTCGTTAGACAAAGAAAAAACGGCGTACAAAATCAGAATTTGTAATCGTGACAAAGAATTATATTTTTTATAAAAAAATGTGTTCTTACTGCGCGTATAACAAACTGACTTAAACAACCAATACCGACAAAGAACTGTTAGCACTTGGGTGGCCACAAAGATGTTCAGAATGTCCAGAAGCGATTCAACCGTATTGGAAAATCCGAGAACAATTAACTGAAGTTAATGGCTTGGTGCTTAATGGTGGAAGAGTTGTTATACCAAGAGGGGTAGCCAGAAGTCAGTCAAAATTTGTGGAGGAGAGTTTAGTCATTTAAAGTAGAAAAGGAAATTGTGAAGTAACCTAATCGATACTTAAGGTTGAAAAGAAATATCATAATGTTGGACTCCTCCACTTTTTGTGACTGACCTTGAATACGCCTATGATACCAAGAAAGCTACAGCAGAGTATTCTTCAAACATTACATGATGGACATCAGGGAATCGTGAAATGTAAACGCTTAGCCAGAAAATCTGGAATATGCTGGAAAGGATCATCTAATCATTGTAGATTACTATTTCCTGTGGCCGGAAGTATATTTGTTACAAAGACCAACGTCAGCACAAGTTATTCAAGCAACCAAAGAAACTTTTGCAAGACATGGAATCTCAGAAGAGGTAATTTCTGATAATAGACCAAATATTCATCAATGAAATACCGCAAATTTGCTAGAGAATGGAACTTCAACCATGGGACCAGCAGTTCGCGATACCCTCGCTCGAATGGGATGGCCGAAATTACTATGAAAACTGTGAAGAGTATCATAAAGAAATGCCACGAGTCCAATCAGGATATATATAAAGGACTGTTGTCATACCGGAATGCGCTTGCGTAAGTTCGCCGTCAGAGCTCTTGCATGGAGGGAACATACAGGACAACGTTTCGAGATTGCAAACAGAAAAACATAATGACATACATAGGCGGATCCAGGGTTAGGCAAAAAAAGTGGAGGAGTACAATGCTATTAATTTCTTTTCAGTGTTTAACTGTAATTAGTTAAAAGGCACGTTTTTCTATTCTTCTCCTAGATGACACAACGCTCCTCCTCAAATTTTGCCTAAGCTCTAGATCCGCCTATGACATAACATAATAATAGGTCAAAAGAACAAGCAAAAGAGGTTCTCGGTGATAAGATCACCCTGATCTTCTACGAGTTGTCCTTGTCCTTGTTACTTATGAGTTTACGAGAATATCCACTTAATATATTTAATTCAGAGAAACTGTAACGTCTTTACATTGTATTTAACAAATTTATCTATCCAATATTCTTAACATACTCTTTGGTGAGGTGACTATAAACTTATGTTCGAAAGGGGTGTTTATATGGAAGTGACAGCTGGCCCAGATAGCCGAGCTGGCTCGCTTAGCCGAGACAATTTCATCTGGCCTTTATATGGAAGCGAGCTGGCTCAATAAGTTAACACTTGCCATAATTCATTAATAAATAAAAATACGATTTTTTTAAAAAATGCATTTTCTCGGTTCGGTGGGCTGGCTCGCTTTTCATATAAATACATTGGAACAAAAACATGCATTTCTTAATTATAAGCGAAATCTCGTCTATGCAGCCAGCCCGTTAACCGGGCCAACTCGCCGTCCGCGAGAGTTGATTTTGCAAGAAACACGCCCTCCTTTGTGGTGTTTCTTACAAAATCAAGTCATCATTCAAAGATGGCGCAGAAACGTACACTCGAGGCTTCTACTTCAGGTCATATACCTATGAAAATTTATAGAAAATTTATTTGTCTTTCTGTTGGGAAAAAAGGTGTTCTCTCTCTCAAAATATCATTCAAAGGTCCTGGGAGATTTACCCGTTTTAAATTTTTGAAGTAGTATGCTCCTATTGTGTCCCAAAAATCTTTTATTTATCATTTATATACAGACAGGGAATATAGGTATCGAATTATCTGTGTGTGCAGAAACAGAATAACCTTGCAACCAAAATTACATTTCTAATGACTTTTTACCTTTATTTATGGGTAGTCTGGATATAAACTCCTTATTTACCAGTATTCCTGGGTGTTGCAGATATGTTGATATTGTATGTTCAAAAAGAACTGGAACATTTGGCTATTCTTGTCACATGCATCATAAAAATGCTGACGTTAAAATATACTATTCTAGTCAGTAAAAGTCAATGCAGACCTACTAGACCTGATCCTCCTACCCTCTAGCGAAGGAGAATTGGGTTCAAAGAAATAAATAAAAAATCAAATCAAATTTGGGAGTATTATAGATGAGTTTCTGATGTTAATTACCAGTTAAAGATCTGTTTAGACTAAAAATTTAATAAACTTCACAAAAATAGATTTCGAGTGCTAATGAGTATTATTTTTAATAATTTTTTTTGTCTTAAAAACGCCTCCTGAGAACCGGTTTAACCGACAGTGTGCAGAGAGCATCTAATTGCCAACACCAAGATGCGTGCGCATGTTGGTAGGAAATTGACTTGATCTATTAAGCATTTATGTTGATTCTGGTATCGACTCGATGACTTCCCTTGAGAAAAAAGATACCCTCATTAATAATGGCTCTAATGCAATCTTTTGTAATTCTTGTAATCTTGTAATCTTTGGGTTCATCCTAAGTGCAATCTCTTGACTTCAAGAGATTTTAATTCGCTTATAAAGTCCAATGAAAATGAGGACTGGTTTTGTCTCAAGTGCTGCTCTGAGATCTTTCCTTTTGGGAAAAGCTTTCGATTTTTTATTGTGATCAAAACAACTTCACATTTGAATCCTGGAACTCATAAGCTTGTGAAAGCTTTTTCAAATATCGCAAATCTTGAACAGTTTACTGACACTGATGAGGATGAGACTCCCTATCTTAGCTATAACTGTAAATATTTTGACATTAAAGAATTCAACTCAACTAATTTTAAACCTTCTGACCTCTCTTTTTTTCATCTTAATATTTCTTCTCTTTCTAAACATTTTGATAATTTTTGTACTCTTCTTGACTCCTTAAACTTTGATTTTAAAGTTATGGCAATCTCTGAGACTCGGATATTAAAGTCTGTTCAAAAAATATGTGCACTAATTTCAGTTACCATGTGGAAACCAGATTTAGCAAATTACATCAATTCCCTTGAGCCTGGTTTTTATATAAAAGCTGAAATCAGTGCATAATAATTTATGAACAGACTTTAAATACTTCAACTCTTAAAAGCTTAGAAAACCCGGGGTATAATTTTTTTTTCAAATCTAACCGAAGCTTCTGCAGGGGGTACTGGTTTATACATCTGTACTAGTCTTGTGTTTAAACCCCGCAAAGATCTTGCTGATTCAATATACATTCCAAGAAGTCTTGAATCTACTTTTGTGGAACTGTGTTTTGAGGGTTGGTCTAATGTTGTTGTTGGTTGTATCTACAACCATTCTAATCTTATCACATTTCAAGAATTTTTTTCAAAGTTCGAAAGTCTAGAAAAGGTAAATAGAGAAGGCAAACGCGTTGTTTTACTTGGGGACTTTAATTGTGATGTTTTGAAATCTGAATCAGATAATGACGTTTCACAGTTTCTTGATACTCTTTCTTCTGGATTTATTTCTCCTTCTATCTATCTACCAACTAGAATCACAACTACAACGCAGACTCTCATTGATAATATATTTCTTTCCCCTTCTCCTAACCTGCCTGCATTTAGTAGTAACTTAACCATTGGCATTTCAGATCATTTGCCACAATTTTTAATCATAGAAACTGATTTTTTTTTCCAAAGTCAAGAAAAAAGTTTACAAAGACTGGAAATCTTTTGACCAGGAGAATTTTGTACGTGATTTTTTAGCCATTGATTGGAAATCTCGTCTAAAAATTTGCAAAAATAATCTTAGTGATTCTCTCACCACTCTGCTTGAAGGTATCAATGCTCTAGTGGATCAATATGTTCCTACAAAAAATCTTACCAAGAAACAAGTCAGGAGTAAGCCTTGGGTCACAGGAGGGATTAAAAATTCTATACGTCAATGTAATAAGCTTTTTAACTCTTTTGTTGGATGTAAAGACAATGAACGTAAAGCTGAACTCTGTAACTATAGTTTCTCTTTTACGATCAAGTAAACTTAATTATTATAAAAAATATTTCTATAACAATACTAAGAACTCTAAAAAGATATGGAATGGCATAAAAGATATAATTAATATTCGTAATAAAAGTGCCTCGACTAACTTAACTCTAAATATCAATGGTAATGAAACATCTGATCCTAATTTAGTTTCTAATCATTTTAATGAATTTTTTTCAAGTATTGCCAAAGATATTAGAAGTAAAATCCCAAACGCTATTCCCATCGCCATTTTTTAAAAAATAGTCCTCATAAGTCTTTTTTCTTCAAGCCAGTGAATTCTAATGAAATAATTAAGCTGATTAATCTAAATCCATAGGACCTAACAGCATTCCAACTAAAATTCTCAAACTTCTATGTAACGATATTTCTCCCATCTTGATAAAGATTTTTAATCTCTCCTTTGAAACTGGTTTATTCTTGACTCCGTTTAAAATCGTTTAAAAGTTATTCCTGTCTTCAAAATCAAAGGTTCTCCATTTGACGGACCAATTACCATCCTATCTCTCTACTCTCAAATATTGACAAAATATTTGAGAAACTTGTTCATTCACGACTTGTATCTTTTTTTGATGCAAACAATTTAATTTTTAAAAATCAATTTGGCTTTAGAGCCAAGCACTCCACTGTGCACACCCTTGTTAATCTTACAGAGCAAATACGATCCGCTCTTGATCTTGGTAAGCTAAGTTGTGGGATATTTATTGATCTACAAAAAGCATTTGATACTGTGGACCATGAAATTTTTCTGTCAAAACTTAATTTTTATGGAGTTAGGGGTATCACTAATCAATGGTTTCGTTCGTACCTTATTGGTAGGAAGCAGTTTGTTTCTATTCTTGATAATGTCTTGATAATGCCTCTAGATGTTGAATATGTACCACAAGCCTCTGTCCTTGGTCTGCTTCTTTTTCTATTTTATATTAATGATATCCCTAATGCCTTTGAATTTGGCAAATCCTGTCTTTTTTCAGATGATACTAGTGTTTTATACTCTGATCAGAGTCCTGTGATCTTAGAAAATCAAATCAATCATGATTTGGTTAAGTTAGTAGATTGACTGAATGCAAACAAAATTGCATTGAATGTAGCAAAGACCGAAGCCCTTCTCTTTAAGAATCCTAGAAAAACAGTTGATCATGACATTAGATTGATCCTCAATGACACTGAACTTAAATTTAAATCACATGCTACATATCTTGGAGTGGCTGTTGGTGACTCGCTTTCTTTTTCTTTTAATTTAACCAATGTTAGTGCTAAACTTGGTCAAGCTAATGGAATCATCAGCCTTCTCAGACATTATCTTCCTCCTAGTATTCTTACTTCAATCTACTATGCTCTTTTTAATTCACATCTAAGTTATGCTGCTCTTGTATGGGCTCAATCTCCTTCTGTCTCTTCAAGAATCTTTCTTCTTCAAAAGAAATGCATCCGACTTATTACTCATTCTCATTTTCTTGCTCACACTAAACCTCTGTTTACAACTTCTAAAATTCTTGAGTTTAAAGATACTGTTTTTTTTCAGACTCTAAATCTTATACATCAAAGTCTTAACAAAACTTCTCCCTCAAGTATTCAAGAAACTCTCGGTCTTAGTTTCCTTAGTGAGTCTCAGCGAACCAGGAGTTGTTCCATTGGAATTCTAGTAAGACCTTTAGTCAGAACTACTTTGTATGGTTTGCAATCAATTCGTTATCATTCAATTCTCAATTGGAATGGTCTTCAAATGCAGCATCGTGACACAAACCTTTCCATGCTTGGTTATGGTAAATTTAGATCACTTGTTAAATCATCACTATTAAGCCATTACTAAGATTTTTCTTACCTGATCATATACACGTTACTGGCATTATTTTAATTTATTTTATAAAACTACTTTTTTTTTCCAAAATTTTTGTTGTATTCTGCATAAATACTCAGGTGGCTCCTTAGATTAGTCTCGACAATATCCTGGCCTTTTATTCTATTGAAGTTTTGTAATTTGTCAGTCATGTAATTTTTGTCAAATAAATTGAAATTGATTGATTGATTGATTGATTGATTGAGTTCTTGTCAAGGCATACAATTGAAAAAGAAAATAAAGAGGAATTTGTCCAAAAATTGTGCCTCAAAATTAAGAACTATTTTCCAAATATCTGTCAAATAATGCAGCTCATCCTACACATTCCAATTTCAGGATAAAGCCTTCATGCATTGTGCAATGTGTGGACAAGAGGTCCACAAGCGGAGGAGTTGCAATTTATTGAAAGAGGACTTTGCTGCATCTTTCAAACCATTACTAACATATTCAAATGGAGTTAATGAGCTTTTGTTACTTGACTCGGAGAGATATCATATTGTTATTTGCAGAATATATCGCCAGCCTAATGATACAAGAAATGGCAACCCCTCAACAAGCAAGGAATTCAAAAGCATATTAAAACATTTTAAAACTGAAACTTGATGAATTCAGAGACAAATTACCGGACATTTTTATCGGTGGAGATTTTAACCTTCCACATATTGATTGGAAGAATGATTCCCTCAAAGAAGGGATAAGCAAAGATGAGAAGCTAATGAAACAGCTTCTCTCTGGTTTTATGGGGGACTTCAATCTACTGCAGCTCATTTCAATGCCAACACATAAGAGTGGAAATGTTCTTGATCTACTACTCACAAACAATACTAACAAAGTAACTACGAATGGAAACCGTCCCCTATAATTCTATTTTAAGTTGTTCGACATGATCCCTTGAGGAAAACGTTTATCTTTGTTTTCATAATAAAAGATGTGTTTTTCTACATCAGCATTATAAACACTCACAAATCATCATTTTTCGAATATGTCTCGCATGAGCATAAATGCAAGTTTTCCAATCTACCTGAGTTTAATTCTTCTTCTTTGTCTTCATCATGATCACTTACGCCAGGTTCAAAACTAGAATTCAGAATTTCCGAAGACGCTGAACTTCCATGAACGTCAGACTTGTAAATGAAAGTCGTTCTGTGACGTCATGCCTTTTAAAACAGAAAGCTGTAATGGTGATTAAACTCAGTTGTTTTTTTAGCATTTTTTTCATTTGGGATACTTTTTACACATGAAAAGGTGTTCATCTAGGCTAAATGAAGCATTTCATGCTCAACATTAGAAAAGAAAATCCAAGGCTTAATTTCCCTTTTAGTATCTTAATTTTTTAATGCTGAAAATGGTTGTAGTTTTCCTGCTCGACCATTCTATTGAGCAATATGCAATGTGTCAAAGGATGTTATGCAGTGTATAATATTTTCTTCTCAGATTAGAGGTTAGTTATCCCCAATGAAAAGTAGGAAAAAGTTGTTTTAAAGATGATTTGGGAATGATTTTTCAACTGATTTGCAAGTTTTTAATAGAACAGAAAAAATTGGACTGTGAAACTATAAAAAACTTTCAGCATTTCAATTCCACAAGTGTTAAATCAATTTTTTGATTCTGTAGCATTTCAATTCCCCAAGTGTTAAATCAATTTTTAGATTTTGTAGCGTTTCAACTTCACAGTTTTGTACTTGATTTTGTTGTGTTTTAAAATTCTTGTTCTGTTTAGAAAACTTTAATAATAAAATGAGCGATAAGAGCAAGATAAAATTTGAGACTACCAGCCCTTCCAAACATGATGAAGAATATCCTTGTTTTGTTCAAGTGACAGATGATGAACAGTTAGAAAATGCCATCGAACTTCCAACTGAAAAAGATGGAACCATTCTCTTGTCTACCGTTCAGGCTCAATACCCAAATGCTATTGGATTGAAGTATAAAAGTTCATCTGGAGCTTGGAGAGGAGTAAGACTGTCAGATAATGTCTTAGATCCACCTTATGAAGGATGGGGCTCCACAATATATCTTATAACGTTACCCAAGACCGGTAGGTTCTAAGTAAAATGAAAAAATATTTAAATTTTCTCTATTTTGTTTCTTAATGATCCTTCAATGATTTTTTTGCTACTTCAGTAACAATGCTGCTTGATGTTTCACTGGGGTCTTCATTTCAGATTCGGTGAAGAGGAAGATGGAAGAGTCGCCAAATCGTGAACCTGAAGCAAAACTTGTCAAAACTGGATCTGAAAATGATTATTTATCTGATTTAATTGTTTTGGGATTGCCGTACAAAGCAACTGAAGCTGACCTTAAAGATTACTTTCAGCAGTTTGGTGATTTAGCAATGCATGAGGTATATAGTTAACAAACCCATGTTGCTTAAATTCACCTCATGGTAGAAATTTTCGCATGTACTTATTAATTCTTGAAGTAATAATTATAGGGCATTCCCTTGAAGTTAGCTAGTTATTTTATTTCTATAAATTCCTTTTTTGGGAAGAAACTGCTTGTGCAAAAATAAATACGCAGGAAATACATTTTTATTAAATGTGCAAACTTAAAGGGAGGTTCGGAATTCCCGAGTTACAAAACCGAGTTACAAAACCGAGTTACGCATTATGACGTCACAAACCGAGTTACTAACTCGGAGATTTTTAAATTTTAATTTTTCTCGAGTTACTAACTCGGAAATTTTATTCACGTAAAATTTTCCCGAGTTACTAACTCGGAAATTTTTTTTTGATTTATTTTTTCCGAGTTACTAACTCGGGAAATTTTTATAGTATAATTTTTCTCGAGTTACTAACTCGGAAATTTTATTTTCGTAAAATTTTCCCGAGTTACTAACTCGGAAATTCTTTTTGGTTTTATTTTTTCCGAGTTAGAGAATATTTTTCAAATATTGTAAGGAATATTTTCGAAAGTTCACTGGGAATAGTGTGAGTTTTTAAAAAAGGCAAAGTAGGCCAAGTTTGTGGCAAATTTCGAAAATCGTTCAATTTTAATGAAAATTTAATAGTGGAACAAGTTTGTACTGCTGATTTCAAACATGAAGGGCAACTTGTGGATAAGGTCAAATTAGGCCAAATTTGGACCAAATTTTGAAAATTGTTCAATTCTAATGAAAATTCTAGTGAAATAATTTGAGGCTAAATCCAAACAAGGTACGATGAGCAATGGTACTCGTTAAATGTACTCGTCAAATGGTACTCTTTCGTTTTATGCCATCTGGCGCATGTTGATGTACATTAATAACGGAAACTTTCGGCAGGAGATTTTGACTTGTCCTAAAGTTTTTTAATTTAAATACTATCGGAAATATATTTTTTTGGTTCATTTGAGGCCTGAAGCAGTCGGTGAAGGTTTTCTGCACTTTGGATAACATTGACGAATACATGAGAAAGAAAGTTGTTTATATTTTTTTTTTCTGTATGTGCTCACGTGTTTTGTTTTCGTTTTTTTCTTTTCTCCCTAATCATCTTAAGCCGGTGTGTGTTATTGTTACTGTAATTATAATGTTTACACTCTTTCATATTTTACAGCACTTTCTTTAATTAATTTTTAACACATTTAAACTTTTCAAAAGTTTTTCCTCCGGCAATTTTTGTTGTTAATGTAGTTTTCTTATAAAGGACTGTATAAACTAATCTTAATTGACAGATATTGATATATTTACGAACTCAATAACTTTCCAAAAATGCTATACAAAGGATAATATATGTTTTCATTAATAAAAAATAACAACAGAAGTATCGCTATGTTTTGTAAAAAAGAACAGAGCTGTTATCAAAATATATAAAGTGTTACTTTAGTAGTTTCAAAAACGCCAATGACATAAACCTAATATTAGCACTCACAAAAATTAATTTGAATTTAAGATCTCTGGTCTTACAGGTTTATTTTAAAGTTGCCAATCGAATACAACAATCTAAAAGATAGTAAACAAAAGGTATTTACGCCTTTGGTGTTGAATCATAGTCGGCTTTGAAAAGTCACATCGAACAGTAATGTCGACACTAATTTATTTGAAATCTTTTTGTATTTAGCACTGTTAAATAATTTCTTTTAGAATTAACATGATACCACCTCAAGATTATGAAATAAAATAAATTCATATAGAAATATAGAATCAATTTTCCCACTTCGGCAACTTTTTATGTTGGAGTTTTCAGCTGTCACAATTCATCAAGGGTAAGAGCAATAGAAAAATATGTCAGCGGTGCCATGGTCAAGCTTTAGTTAAAAATAATATCCAGGACAGCATAATCATCAGGATTAACATATTCATCGACTTGCTCAACTGATTAATTTTGATGCCATTTCTGCATTAATGAATATCAAAACTTGCGCTGTAAAATTTCTTCGTTTGCAAATTTTCATTATAGTTGAACAATTTGGTCCAAATTTAGCCTTATGCACAAGTTGACCTTCAATTTCGAAAACAGCAGTACAAAGTTATTCCTCTATTAAATCTTCATTAGAATTGAACAATTTTCAAAATTTGGTCCAAATTTGGCCTAATTTGACCTTATCCACAAGTTGCCCTTCATGTTTGAAATCGGCAGTACAAACTTGTTCCACTATTAAATTTTCATTAAAATTGAACGATTTTCGAAATTTGCTACAAACTTGGCCTACTTTGCCTTTTTTAAAAACTCACACTATTCCCAGTGAACTTTCGAAAATATTCCTCACAATATTTGAAAAATATTCTCTAACTCGGAAAAAATAAAACCAAAAAGAATTTCCGAGTTAGTAACTCGGGAAAATTTTACGAAAATAAAATTTCCGAGTTAGTAACTCGAGAAAAATTATACTTTAAAAATTTCCCGAGTTAGTAACTCGGAAAAAATAAATCAAAAAAAAATTTCCGAGTTAGTAACTCGGGAAAATTTTACGTGAATAAAATTTCCGAGTTAGTAACTCGAGAAAAATTACAATTTAAAAATCTCCGAGTTAGTAACTCGGTTTGTGACGTCATAATGCGTAACTCGGTTTTGTAACTCGGTTTTGTAACTCGGGAATTCCGAACCTCACTTAAAGGGATCCTGTGATGAAAAATTAATTTTTGGGACATGATAGAGCTGTAAAAGTTGATTAACAAGTCTTTTTACAGTTTTTCTAATTCTTTGTTGTTGCAATTTCAAGATCTTATATTATGCAATGCATAATTATGATGTAATAAGTGAGTAGTTAAAATTTCTCATTGCTTTTACTGATGTGTAAATGAATATTACATCGTTGTACTTTATTAAATAGATCAAGAATTCTCACTGCAATGACACGATGAAGTATATTTCTAAATTGAAATATCAGCAAAAGGAGAGGAAATTTTCAAAAAATATAGAAAGACTTGTTAATCAACTTTTTGAGCTCTATTATATACCAACTTATCATTTGTCATCACAGGATCCCTTTAAGTAGGTGTGGATAAATTTTTTTTGCAGTGTGCGAAAATTTCTATTTGGTATTTTGAGTTGTCTTGTTTTTGCATTGAATTTCGATTTTTGTTACATTTTGTTGATCATATGAATGTGGTTGTTTGGATTTGTACTCTTAGATAAAATATGATCACAATTCGAAAGAATCACGTGGGTTTGGTTTCATTCGCTATAAGAGTGCAGCATCAGCACAAAAGGCTTTGAAGCTAAATCATTCTATACTTGGAAGAAGAGTGGAGCTTAAGATGCCCAAAAAGAAGGTTCGATCTTTTTTCAATTAACAAGTTTAAAATTTCTGCCAACAAGTATCTTAACGAAAAGGATCAAATTCTTACAATGCAATTTTGTGACTTTTTGTGTATGCGACTTTTTGTGAGTTTAAGGTATATAGAAAACCTAAGCTTGGCAATGATCATGATCTAGGTGGTTGATCATGGTCTAGGTGGTTGATCATGGTCTAGGTGAGTTTTTCCAATGATGTTTCTTTCTTAGAACGAAATGCCAATGAAGTTGTTTATTGGGCGATTGCCGGATGGAACGAATCAAGATGACCTGACTCGGTATTTCAGTGAATTTGGTGAATTAACTGATGTTTATATACCAAATCCATTTCGTGGTTTCGGGTTTGTGACATTTGCATCGTCTGATTTGGCTAGGCGAGTCTTGAACATGACTCATAGTTTGAAGGTTTGATTATTATTTGTGATATTATTTTTGAGGTAGATCATCAATAGTAATAATGGTTAGTACTGGCTACTGCTGATTACTCTAGGATAATCGTCTTAATGTTACCTATGCTGAACCGAAAGGCGACATGAAATTATCCAAAAATATTCGTCAATCTTCCCGACATCAAGATCCTCCATTTGACTTTGAAGATATGCGCCAAGTGATGTATAATAATTCTTCCAGACAAGGCAGTTATAATTCAACTAGTTACAATGCACAGTCTTACAGTCCTGGTGCATATAACTCATATATGACAGTCAACAAACCAAGAAGTAGTGGTGTGGACGGAAGAAGCAATGTTTTTTACCCTTCTTATGATCAGCAAGGAATGCCTTCATATAGTACCCACAATAATCGACCGATATCGTATCCATCACCAGCTGATGGAAGAAGCATGTCATATGGAAGCTACTGGAGCAACTCAAGTAACTAAGCAACAGGGTATGGTCCATTTCACTATAGAGTAAGAGTAAAGGTCAAAGTTCAGTTGATAATTGAGTGGCGGTATTGAGGTGGTTAGAAAATACCTGTGCATAAAGTTTCTCATGGGAGAAGTAAAATCTGTTGGGCGTTACTATAAAGCTGATTGGCGTTACTATGTTTCTATTTTTCACTGTAGGGTGAATGAGTTGGTCGGCGAGAACGAATCACGAGAAAGGAGAAAGTAGAGCTGAATGTGAATGTGAGATTGTAAATAGAGACAGGGTGGCAAGATGTGCTGTATATTTTAAAATTTCCCTAATAGTACAAATAAATGCTCAAATGTCTTGATATGTTTGTCTGTCATGTAAGCTGAAAGCGATTCTCAATAAATGGATTCAATTTCCGCGAAAACTGAAGAACATCATTACGTTATTGCAATGTACTCCTCCACTTATTCCTCATGTCCATCTGATCATCTGTGGTGAAGAGTGATATTGTCTGTGTTTGAAACGAAACCATGAGTAAGGTGTGAGTATGACATGTCTAGTGTAGTGTGCAGAATGAAATGAGAGAAGAATTCCAGGTAAATTATTCAATGCACTTTTTGGTTCATAAAATGCTGATGTCATCCTTGCCGATGCCGATGTCATCATTTTCTACATTTGAAACTTTATAGTTTCACACTATTTCTGTGTCTAACTATACTTCTTATAGTGACGCGAAATTCTTTCAGAAGGAATGCATACAGTAATGGGTCGATCATGGAATTCAAGCCGATTGTATACGTCGACAATGCCGTTAGTGTCGGAGGTATGAGTTCATGTTTGTTTATTATTTGCAAGAATGACATGTACACAACTGGTAGCCAAGTAAACATATACGTCAAGACCACCATGGCGAATGCCAATGAAGCTTTAAGTTCTGAAATTGTCTGCTTGGCTTTCATGTTGAATTTTAGCCAAGACCTGGTGGAGCTGCGCAGAGTGCTAGACCTTCTTCTTGAAAAGTAACTGCTGAATGATTTCCTCCTTTCATGCGGGGAGTCACTTTTCTTAAGTTGTGGTAAACTTGAATGTCTTCTGCTTTCTGATTTTCTCACGGGATATCCAACTATATCTGTTGAAGTCTTAGCTGTCATTATGCAATCTGTATGTCGAGATATCAACTCTCTTTTTCGAGTTGTTCTGAAGTTATGCAAGGTCTGTCTTCGTTCTATCTGGCGGCGGCTTTTCACATGTTCTTCATGACTCATCGTAAGGTCCAAAGGGCGCTCATTGTTACCATTTACATGTGGTTGTGGTTGGGCGTCATGTGGTTGGGCGTCATATAAGATTTCTTTGCATTCAGTTAACGTCTCTTCTTCATTTTCGTCGATATTTGATTTGGAACAACACATAAATTTTGCTTCCGCCCAAATTTGTGATTTACCTCCTATGGTGTTGTTGTTTATCACCGAATGCTTTTGATGTTTTTTAAAGAAGCGATGTATTGTTATACAAACTTTTCCGTACACACTCAAAATGAAAAGCAGTGGTAAAACTAGAAACACAATCAAGGTAACAGAGAGATAAACCTTATGGAGGACTGATTGTGGATTGGCATTCCACGCGAGCGGTAACACTCCATACATGAGTGGTGCCAGGTAGCAGAAGACTGACACACGAACTGCTCGCTTCTTCGTGATGATCTGATGATACCTCAGTGGCCACGTGATGGCGATAAAACGTTCGAACGTCACCACGGTCAGATTGCAGATGTAGATCAAGATGGTGATCAATGTCAGAAAACCGGTGACTGGACTATCCGGATAATAACAATGTACGGGTAGCAACACGCCTGCGCACAAAACGTTAGTGACGCATAAACCCACTATGAAGATGTTTGTGGCTTTTCTCAGTCTTCTGAATGAACATATGATAAAGCACACAAAGATGTTTTCTAGTACAGCAATCCCGCATAACGTAAGTAGAATGGTTGGTGATACTTCGATTTCTTTATGAGCATGTTTGTAATGACTATCTCTAGTGAGATTGTTAGAAGCTTGTATTGTTTTATTCGTATATATTCCTTTTTCCAGCATCATATCCAATCTATTACATTAATTATATCACCACGGTTCGTCGTTTTTTTTCTTTCATCTACAAACAAGTTGCGTTTTTTTTATCGTTGTATTTTTTTCCCTGTAAATCTGCTTATTTTCTCTGTTTTTCTTTTTTCTTAATTGTAATTATTCATCTCGATTAAACATGAAGCCTTAAATCACAAATGAATTTGTAGCCAACTTCTGTTCCATTCTACAAGCTTTTGTTTTTTTTAAGAAATTTTCGATTAAATATTTTCCCTCCTATCAATAATTTTATTTTTTGAAAGGTTCTAGTGAGATCTTTATAACGCTGTTCTCACAATTTTTTGAACTCCCAAGGAGCTGAACTAATGGCCGTGCAATACAAGTATTCAATGAACGTTTCAAAGGTTTAATTATGATCTATGGAAATTTATACAAGATGAAAAATTTAGACGGAAGAATTAATTTTTACCAATAATATTCAAGTCCACCGCAGGATAGCATGGTAGTATAGGAGGGATTGAAGAAGATCGCAGACCATTCCCTGTTCCGTCTCTTTTAGGAAGGCTTTTATAGAGCCATATATTTTCATTCAAAAGACAAATTCTAAAGAGAGAATTAAAATCCTGGAGTCAGTTGTTTATTTAACTGCAAAAAATAGAACAGAAATCTTGAAATACTCCATTTAAAACATGCCTTTTTATTTCAAACCCATGGCGCGTGTATTTCCTCCAGTTCAAAAGGAATAGTTCAGTGTTAATTAAAACTTACCTAATTTGATTATCAGAAAAGTAACATTAAATCTTCTGTCCTGCTGTTTTTCTTTTCAGCAACTAAAATGTTCACTTACACACAATAGATAATATCTTTCCGAAAAGCATGAATATAAACCAACACCCATTCGCTTCACAAATATATGATGTACAGAGGAAATATCTAAAAGGTGAGAGTACTTACAAAGCAACTTTTTTTTTGTCCTCTTCTTTTTCCCTTTCCCTCTCATTCATTATTCATCTTCGCGGTAATTACTAAGTGACTAGACGTTCTTCAGCTCGATTCTCTTTAAAACGAAGGTTTTATCAGATCACAATATTACGTTTAAATAACGTTTTTCAGAACATTTTAAAACAACTAGTCAAGTATTCGTTCTATCACATCGTTTCAACTTTGAACTTTAACATTGCAGTAATGATTTTTATCCTTCTTATTTTAGAAAAACCAAAAAAAAAAAGATGGTAACGATGAAATGCGGGTTTGTTTTGTTGCTGTTATGTTGTTTGACTTTTGTGGCAGCCCATTTTCGAATAGGAAAGCGGACGTATGCTAAAAAGCTAACTCGTCAATTCGCCATTCCATCGTCGAGTGCGAACGAATTGAATCTTCCAAATGGATGGCTCATTCAACCTCGACATCAGCGATGTGAACAAGCCGTTGGGAAAGTTTTCATGACGAAAGACGGAAGACGGTTGTTGGGGGAGTATCAGAAACGAATGGTCTCCATTTACTGTTTGAAGAGATACAGGGACCAAACCGAATATTAGATATTTAATAAATTGCTTATGTGCAAGAAGTCAGTCTTTGTAGTACCATTTCCATTAATTCGTAGTTAAGAGAATGTTCCCTTGAAAAATTTCTTGTTTCTCCCATTCTCGTTTTCTTCGATGAGAAGAAAGCATGCTACTACACATCCCCATAGAGAGAGATCGCATCGCAATACATCTATATAGTACACACGGTATAGAAAATTTCCCGCAACATAAAAGGACATTTTTCCCAAAATGTTCTACAGGTCATGAAATATGGTTTTGATTGTAAATAAAAAATTGTAAAACCTACTCAGTAAATAATGTAAATTTTTTTCAGGAAATCAAGCAAGAGATAAAATGTTCAATGTATGTTTCGTACGTTGGAAATAATTTCTGACTTCCAATTATTTGATTTCACCAATCTTTTATAATGAGAGATAAGTTTCTCAACAACCACGATTTACTACAACTCCTTGGAGGGTTGACAATCAACAAGTTGCGACTACCCTCTAGATTCGCCGCTGAAGGACTGTTACCGGGATACCACAAGGCAATGAGAAATAATCCTTAAAAAAAATGGAATAATAATAAGGTTTCGCTAACTGAACTGATATTCATTTACAACAGACCTGAAAGCAAACATCGCATCGTGGTAGTTGGATAAGGTATTAAGATGATCATGCATATCACTCGCACTGTAAACAGTGAGATTTTCAAACGAAGATGTTGGACATGGCAATGTTTCTCAAAAACATTTTATTATTATTTTCCAGAAAGCTTTTGTTACATGTTTACATTCTCAAGTGTGTGGGTATTTCAAACAAGATGCTTTTGTTACATGTTTACATTCTCAAGTGTGTGGGTATTTCAAACAAGATGCCCTTACGGTTAGAAAAGTATGATAAAAGTCCAAGATAATTATTAGTTTCTTCGATAAATTTCCCTTTTTTTATCTTCGCTGACATGCAATGCACAGTGCGTTGGTTTCATGAAAATGCACCCACGAGATTTCAAAAAACAGGAAAAGAAAAAACAAAGCCGGTTTTAAAAACAACAAGAGCCAGATGGCGCAAAACGGTAGCAGCAAAAGTACTTGCCACAAGAATACTTTTAAATTTGAAATTTTACTTAAAGTTCTTAAACGTTCTGTAAACGTTATTTCTTGAGATATCTTACTGGTGGAAAACAGGCATAAACGATATTATAATGTTTAAAATTACTAACTCGTGTAAATAGGGTCTAATCGCAACACACCAGCAATTTAATTTATTAGAAGACAAAAGAATTATACATGCATGAGCTGTTTATAACGTACGTTTTTTTATAAGAGCTTATGTAGAAAAAAACGCGTTTCTTCGAAAAAAAAATGTATGTTTTGAATTATAATTTTTTGAAACCGAAAATGAATTCAAACAGATAACTGCCTTTTTTTAACTCGATTTTTGAAAACCTTGATGTTCAAAGACAGAACAGATAGCTAACAAACGTAGAAAGTAATAAGAAAGTCTGATCTGTGCTTTACTGACACGAAAAACATATCTATTTTCAAGTGCCAAAGTTCATTGATTCAGTACCATAAAAGTAACTAAAAGTCCCAGTTTTATGTAGACCTATTTGATTAATATCCATTCCTTCATCAATTAAGTGATAAAATATCAAAGAAAACGTATTTTAAATGTATGTGATTGAAAACCTTCGAAAATTCAAAAGGCTGTGTTCGTTCATTAGAATGTATATTGAGTTTTTAGTGGGGACTCGCATACTCTAAATCGTAGGCTAAAAACTGCCGTTTCGGCCGGAGTAGTAGTAGGAGTAGGAGTAGGAGTAGTAGGAGTCCAAGGGTGTTTTATAGTCTGTTCAAAAAATATGTGCACTAATTTCAGTTACCATGTGGAAACCAGATTTAGCAAATTACATCAATTCCCTTGAGCCTGGTTTTTATATAGAAGCTGAAATTAGTGCACATATTTTTTGAACAGACTTTAATACGGTATTCGCTTACGCTGCTACCGTAACAAGATTCGCAAAAATGCGACTATATATTTCCCCAAAGTTGCGAAATTTGTGTCAATAATTGTGTGTACATTGATAACCATGAGAAAAATGTGTGATAAAATAATTACAGTAAAACTACCATCAACCTGATACTCAGATAAAAATGCTGTCCTTACTAATCACGGTGGAACTGAATTTAATACCACAAAAAAACTTATTTTGAACTTATTATGAAATGAAGATGTCATGGTTGGTCAAATGATAAAGTTTGTCTTATAATTTTTGCTGAGGAGTTAAAAAGTTAGAAGTTACTATATGAGTGTCCATATAGTAACTTCTAACTTTTTAACTCAAAAGTTATAAGACCTAAATATGACTAATATTTCCCCTTAAACAACGGCATATCATCATTGTGTAAAAGAATTTCATCTTAACAAATGTATGATCTTTATTGACATCCTTTATCCCAGCAGGCACCCAACGTTTATCTAACGTTAGTCTAACGTTGGTTCTAGGTTTAACGTTACCAACGTAAAACCAACGTTATTCCAACGTTAACTACTTACGTTAGTACAACGTTAGAAAGTTACATCAGGACAACGTTAAATTTCGTTAATTTACGTTGTATTAACGTTAGTGTTACGTTAGTTTTTACGTTGTGGTAACGTTAGTGGTTGGTTAGAATGGAAGTCTTTTTTTAATTAGTATAACGTTAAATACTTACGTTAGTATAACGTTAGATACTTACGTTAGTATAACGTTGAATTTCGTTAATTTACGTTATACTAACGTTAGTGTTACGTTATTTTTTACGTTGTGGTAACGTTAGTGGTTGGTTAGAATGGAAGTCTTTTTTTAATTAGTATAACGTTAAATACTTACGTTAGTAAGGGCTATCATAAGTAAGTCCTTGAGGATGATATGAATTTTGATTCGCACTTGCTACACATTTTCGCCTTTTCAATTAAGAAGTGTATCTCTTGAAAAAACTCGCTTTTACCGTGCTAACCTAGTATTTCCTCTCCATTTTACACATGGTAATATGTCTATTATATATCTATTATATACTTCGCGCTAGTCTAGCCTTAAAACGAGAAATCAGTTTGATTATTTAATCTTGGTTTTGCTGGCAAGATCTGTACTACATGACTTATAGATGATAGCTAGAGTATTAGGGCCTGCTACTTGATTATTTTTAATAGAAATCTTTTACTCAAGGTTTCTGATTAATTTTGTTGTATCCCCAGAGTGTTTTGCTTTGTTAACATATGAAAGCACAAAATGTCTGTTCTATGGACATTAGTCAGCTGGAAAATAGATATCTGTTCTAGCATAAATTTCTATTGATTTTCATTTATTGCAATTTGCCGTAACCACAAGCATTCGTTTAACACCTTCACTTATATTTGTTTCTTTTTCTTCTATTAGGCATGCGTAAATATTGACATAAAAATATACTTTTCTTGTCAATTAAAGGTAAATATCAACTTCTATGACTATTCGCTGTTTTCGTCATTTGTCTTACTTAGTTGGGATGGACACCGGGATTTGTTTATAATGACTTCAGAAGTCATTACAATGTTATAACATTTTGATGTTGTTAACGAAATTTAACGTTGTCCTGATGTAACTTTCTAACGTTATGCTAACGTAAGTATTTAACGTTATACTAACGTAAGTATTTAACGTTATACTAACGTAAGTATCTAACGTTATACTAACGTAAGTATCTAACGTTATACTAATTAAAAAAAGACTTCCATTCTAACCAACCACTAACGTTACCACAACGTAAAAAATAACGTAACACTAACGTTAGTATAACGTTGGGTGCCTGCTGGGATACCATAAAATCATGGTAAACAATGAAATTCAACAGAACACTTGCTTTTTGAAATCTTACAACATCATGCAATCAAATTTGTATACAGGTTTACTGTACAAAAGAAGAAAAGAAAATTGTTAAACCTAATTTCAATAGCTACAATATAATACTTTGGGATAGACAAGCAAATAACTATCATAAGCAATCACAACCTCTACTAACAAAATATTATGTATACCATTTCAAATTAGGACAGAAGAGTTATTTTTTTAAAAAGATGGGCTTAAAATGACAACTTATAAAACCAAATTCAAGTATATACCTAAAGGGAAGATATTATTTGCAGAAGAAATTTTTGTGGAATATATTTTTTCGGATGACAACTTCAAAGGAGATTTTGTAGAATTAATTTTTTTCCGGATGCAAGAAATTTGATAAAATCGAAAGTAAGGAAACACCCAATTTAGTGCCTGGGTGTATATACAAACTTTAGTTGAATGGAAAGAGCAGATCTATGGAATAACATCTATTTTTCAGCAGTTAAAATATCAAAAAGAATACTAAACTACAACAAACAGATAATGTGGCTGGGTCTTATCTTTGTTCAGAAGAGGTCAATGTAATGCCAGCAACTGAGAATATGACTCAGTCTGGGTCTACTTCCCATAAACCAAAAGTGAAAATAACAATAAAAACTGTGATACCACCGCAGACATTGTTTCTCAAAGTAAAAGCAACAGTACGAAGCAATAAACCTGTCACAAGTGCAGATGCTGGTTGTAAGAATACTAATAAATGAGTCCTTAGATGTTAAATAACATCGACTTATTTCCTTTTTCATTTTCCAAATGTTTTGTAAAGACGAGATGCTAGTTAGGGTTCAGTTATATGCAAACCAAAGTAAAAGATCAATTCTTTAAGGATGAAACATTTTGAAATTTTGCAGAATTTATTTTTGCGGATGACCAATAATTCATTTTTGCGGAATTTATTTTTGTGGATTTGAGCGAAATCCACAAAAATAAATTTCACAAAAAAAAGTTCCATACAAATTTCTTCTGCAAACATATTCTTCCCTTAAGGTATCAGAATAAACATCTCTGTTCAAAAAAATTATGTTTACACTCATTGTGTTATGTGATAAAAATGACCTAAATCCCAAACTGAAAAACAAAACAGATTTTGGTAGTGAAAATACACATTCATAACCAAAGCACTACATAGCTGAAAGCAGAAGTTCGTGGCTTGATTTAATTTACAGACTCTCATGTTGGATTGTGCTTTGATTTATGTTCATTGTTCATAAAAGGAAAAGTGACAGTCATATTTAATTTTGCAAAATAAAATATGATATACAGCATCAAATATATACTGATGCATGACCATAGACTTCATTCATAGTAAACTATGTTTCTGTTGATCACTAACTAACTATCCAGGGAAGCACACTCGACCAGCATTCTTTCAATTTCAAGATTTGTCTCAATCCTCTGTGTATTAAAACATTATACGTAATTGGTTTTCTGAACTTCTTCTTGCATGTACGACATCACATATTTACTTGCTGTTTTTGTATGTACTTCTTGAATTAACTGGTTGAACTGGTTGTTCTCCACATGAAAAAAAAGGGTTTTCTTTATACGGCTGTCTGTATATATCATCGTGCTTTCAGTTCAGTTGGGCTACATTATATCAGGATCATACTAAATAGATCTTCAGCCTGGCTATTGATAATGAATTTTCACCTTTGCACTGAAATCACAGCTTCAATGGTTTGTTGTTCCAAGCATTTAATTACCAATCAAAAAAAACAAAACATCATTGATATCAATGTTTTTCTGTTTTTTACACGTTCATTCAAAAGTTTTTACAAAACTTTTTTATGAAATAAAACGATTTATTCCATCATTTAACGTTTCATCTATTGAATCATTTTAAAAGTTTGCAGAAAAAAGCCCAACTGACTGAAAAAAATGGCGTATTATACTTCACGCTACACTAGCCTCTATTCTTATCTACTATGGGTAGGGGAAAATTCAATACTGAACCGCGGCTATAAAAGTGAACGGAGAAGAAGAAGAAGGAGGAGGAGGAGGAGGAGAAGAAGAAGGAAAATGCCGATTTTAACATATATTTCGCCCTATGGGGAAATATATAAAAATCGGCATAATATTGATCCTTTCAGGTATGAAATACAGTGCAACCCTGTTAAGTCGGATACCGTTTAATAATCGGACTTTTCGTTAAGCCGGACTGTTCTGTTCAGTCCCTTCAGTCTACAAACACAGCTTAATTCGGATTTCGATCGCCAAAAGTTCGAAAGGAATATTTTGAAATGAATTTGAACTTCAATTTTTTAAAAACATTGGCGTCAAAGCAGAAGCTGCAAACTAGAAGCATGACAGAAAAATGTTGTGTTCTATTTCAATTTTTTGAATATTTCCGATAATTCAAACTAAATAAGTAGAGTCTGACTTACGATGAAGTTCCGATAAGTCAGACTCTCGTTAAGTCAGACCGACTTTTTCGGACCCGCGAGAGTTAGACTTAAAAAAAACTCCCGTTACATAGTCGCTTAAGTTACACTGACGCCATTTTTGTTTGGAAACGAGGCTTAATAAACACCAGAAATTATATTCCTAACAACGAAAGATTATACTTGCATGAGCTGTAACCATGGATACATATATATATATTTTAAAGAAAAATGAAAAAAATGAAAAAAAAGCCTTCTTCCCAAAAAAGTATAATTACCTTAAGGGAAGAAATTGTTTGCGGAAGAAATTTGTGCGGAACTTTTTTTGCGGAATTTATTTTTGCGGATTTCCCTCAAATCCGCAAAAATAAATTCCGCAAAAATGAATAAATATTGGTGATCCGCAAAAATAAATTCCGCAAAATATTCGAAATTCTTCATCCACAAAAATTTACTCCGCAAAATTTTTGAAATTTTTTACCCGTAAAGAATTGATTTTTCACTTTGCTTTGCATAAACTGCAAAGTCTCGTCTTTACAAAACGTTTGGAAAATGAAAAAGGGGGTTGAAAAAGGAAAGAAGTCTTGGTTATTGAACATCTAAGGACTTATTTATTACTCTTCGTCAATAACAACACAAGCAGCATCTGCACTTGCGACAGGTTTAGCGCTTCGTACTGTTGCTTTTACTTTGAGAAACGATCCTTTCCTTTGTGGGAAGTAGACTTTGACTGAGTCATATTTTCAGTTGCTGGCGCTACATTGACCTTCTCTGATCAAAGATAAGACCCAGCTACATTATCTGTTTGTTTTAGCTTAGTATTATTTTTTGATATTTTAACTGATGAAAAATAGATGTTATTCCATAAATCTGCTTTTTCCATTCCATCGATTTTATTAAATTTGTTGCATCCGCAAAAAATTTATTCCGCAAAATATGGTATTTTTGAGTCATTCATCCACAAAAATATATTCCGCAAAAATTTCTTCCGCAAACAATTTCTTCTCTTAAGGTAAATAAAAACGAAAAAGAAGAAACAAGACTAGTTTGTTAGATGATTTAAAGTTCGAGTTTAAACTGTTTCTTATACCTTTCACGCATTTTTTTTAGTTTTTTAAATCTTGAGTTTTTTGTGGTATTTTTTACTTCTTTTTTTCAACTCCTCCTCCTCTTCTTCTTTTTTGACTTCGTCTTCTTTCTTTTCACTTTTCGATTTTTTTTCTTCTAAACTTTACTTACATTTTGACTTTACATATCTCCTCCACACGACGATCAAAACAAGATGGCTGCGATGCCCTATACGTAGACATATACACAAAAACCAATAAAAAAAATTACCAAAAAAATATAGACATTGTTGTATACACACTTATGTTGTAGTAGATGAGAAACAAGCTGAGGTGCAGCTTCGTAAAAGCATGATAACCTACTTTCAAACATGAAACATGCAAAGATCAATTTTAGTGATACTAACAAAAATCTCATGACAATATTTCACGACAACATACTAAGACCTATCTTCTTTAATCTGTATTGGTCAATTTAAAGGCCGTCTAAAGGATAAAATACACGATAAGTTTAATTGGACCATTTAGTTGGAACTTTATCCCTTACCCTATAGGCTGAAATATATTACACATCCATTAGGATCAGTTTAAATTGTTTGAAATAAAAGAAAACGTGATACATATAGCGAATTAAATAGAAATAAAGTCCCCGTGGGCACAACCGTCATAAATCGAAGTAAGTAAGGCCATTTCATAAGCTGTGCCGTGCCGAGCCGAACTCGACAAATTTTCTCTGAGTTCGGCTCGGCACAGCTTATAAAACCAATATTCAGCCGTGCCGAACCGAGCCGTGCCGCACAGCTGACCTGGCCGTGCCGCACGCCTCGGCACGGCTTGGCTCGACTGTTTGAAACGAAATGGTGAGCCGAGCCGTGCTGACGCATGCGTATATTTCAAGAAACTTGCTTACTTTGCAAAAAAAAAGATTCCTTTTTAAATAATATTTCAATATGGCGACCGAGAAAACCATGCTACAGATTCTTGAAGAGCAATCTGCTCGTATAGTTAATGAAGAACGAGAGGAACGTGAAAAACTCGAAAGTTCAGATAAAGATCAAACAGACGAAGAGATTATTCATAAATTATGTACTAAACGATAAAAATAAACGAAAACCGTCATCAAAAGTTCAAATAGTTCAGCAACGAGATAATGATAATGAAGCTGATGGAGGATCCAGACTTAATATAAGAAACCCAACTAAAATACATAATCTTTCTCTTCTCTGTCTCTCTTCGAATTCGAGAATACAGAAGCATTTTGTTGTTATAAACAGCCACAATTCTGAAAAATTTGGCGCGATTCGGCTTGGCTCGGCTCGGCTCTTATGAAACGATGTGTCGAAGAGAGCTGAGCCGAGCCGTGCTGAGGAAATTTCCGAGTTCGGCTCGGCACGGCACAGCTTATGAAATGGACCTAAGTAACGAGAGTTTTTAGTCCTTGGGCTTCCATCAGTAACGGTTGGTTCTTCCGCCCGCCGACTTGCAACTATTAGTTGACTTACCTACTCTAACTTGCCCAAAGGCCAGCGTGCAGTCAGTCGATGGCTCCTAATGGGCTGACAACGCTGCTTTTAAAGCGCTTCGGAGTGGTCGGGTCGCAGCGGTCGCACTCAAAGGTACTAACCACTACACCACTACACTACACCATCGCTGCAAAATTTAAAACAATTTAAACTGATCCATTTGAATGTTGATTTTTTTAAATTCAGAAATACCTGGACTCCAATCTTCGTATCAAAAGTGCCAAATGGAGGTTCGCAATTCTTAGTGATCGCAAAAGAATTAAGTTTCAAAAATTCGAAATATCGAATATTCGAATATTGAGTTTATGCATTAAAATTACCTACAGAAACCCAGACAATAGAAATTGCCTTGCCTTTCTTTTGTTTTCATTCAATATGCAAGTAACAATGCAGCAGATCCATTTCAGCCTTAACTCTTTTCTTCTTTTTCTGTTGGTTCATTATCGATGCAATCTGGTCGTGTGACGCAATCTGATGCTGTTCCGCCTCTAAGGCGACATTTCGACGATGACAAAACGATATACATGCCGTTTCAAGCCTCTATTGCTAATGGAAACAAATCACACGTCATCTCAAGTCCCTGTTGGTTCATATATCTTCAATTAATGAATTAATTTTCGCGATCCGACAATTTCACAATGTATTTGCAATATAAACTTTCACAAAAAAGGAAAAAAAAAATCTCGCGAAAATTAATCCAATTAAAGTAAGTTGGTTTATGGTTTTGCTATACGAAGTATTCCAAGGTTTCTAGATTTTGGACAACATTTATATGATTCTTCCATGCGCCAAGGTTTCATCAAGAAGAATTCCAAGGAATTTAATGAAATTTTCCCTCATTATCTCATTATCGTTGAGAGTGTCAGTAATTTCAATAGCAAGTCATCGTCACTTAATGGCCTACAAAAATTTAGTTTTATAATATATAATATATTTAGTTTTATATAATATATAATATAATTAGTTTTATATAATATATAATATATTTAGTTTTATATAATATATAATATATTTAGTTTTATATAATATATAATATATTTAGAGAAAGTTTCTTAGTTCTAACCAACTAAAGTCTATGTCAACCGATTTGGCAAAATATCAGATATTGTTGGGGCTCTACCGGGTCCCATATTTGGGCTGAGAACTTCCGTTAGAATAGAGATTTTGTTATAAAATTTTGCACACTTCTTTGTGAAAGATTGATCTCGCTCCTGTCTAAGTTTCAATGCTTTTGTTATACTAGAAAAAAAGTTGCTTTTTTTCTAACGCAAATTTTAACGCTAAAATTTTAATATTTTTTCCCAAAAAGACGTTTATAATATTGTGCTTTTTGTGCTCTTGACGGTGCAAAAAAAAATATCTTAAAATCATTTATTTTGACTTAGTAATCATAAAAAATGTTCGAACTGCCAAATCGGTTGACATAGACTTTAGCTGTTTGTTAGCAATAGCAAGGAATAATCCAATGTTGTGCGAAAAATATAGGTTAGTGTCATCAACGAAGATAACAAGTTTTAGTTCAATTCCATCATTTAATTGAAAGGCTTGTAATCGAAAAAAGATCTATCTGACTGGGATGGGATTTTCAGCCCGGGTTGAGTTCAGCAGCGCACACACCCAAAAAATTTGCACTTTACTGCTTTGTTTGAGCAGAAAATTAAATAAAAAATTAAAAATACAATAAGGATTTTAACGTTGTCAAGTATAGAGCTACGTTTCCACTCAAGAAAATTTCGATCCCAAAAGGTATTTTTTCGACCGAAATTTTCTTTTTTTTATTTTCCACTACTTCTTTTCTCTTTGGAAAACTTCAATGTAAATCAAATGTGGCTGCGATAAACAGAACACTGATGGTTCCCATTTTTAGATTTCGCTAAGCGAAAGATATTGGTTTTGGCGGCGTTCTATCTATGTTCGGCGTTTTGATGGCTGAACTTACTAACTTGAAGTTCTTTTATTTCTATTTCTTTTTTTTCTTATTTACATGACCATGATATGTTTCCGTATACTTCTTGAGCAAAAAGTATATTTACCACTACTCACAAAAAAAGGATCTTTCCCTAAAGGAAAAACAAAAAAAGGATTTCAGTTACTTTTTTGATTCGAAGTATCACTGTGAAATTTAAATTAAGTAAAATTTATTCGAATGTGTTTATATGAAAACCGAGCCAGCCCGCCTAAGCGAGATCTCGGTTCAATTTGCCGAGATCTCGCTTCAGTGGGATGAAAATTTTCCATTATAAACATCCACAACCGGGCTAGCCCGGCTGAGCGGGCTAATTTTATAGCATGCACATACTATTTGATAAACAAAAAATACAAAGGTGAGCCAGCCCGCTTCCATATAAAGGCGAGATGAAATTGTCTCGGCTAAGTGAGCCAGCCCGGCTAACCGGGCCAGCTCACCTCCATATAAACACCCCCTTAGTTACACTTTTGATGTTGCTAATATGCTTCGAAGAAGATCAACTGCAGTAAGTAAGAAGCTTTAGTTTAGTAGAAGCAGTTTTAATTTTCAACTTTACTTCAAACCGTCTACTAAACTATTTGTTTGTTATTTTATTTTATTTGTTTATTTCGTTTGAGTATCTTGGATAGATTTTCGTTTTTTAAAATTTTTTTGAAGAAGACGTTTTTTTTCTCCATTGGCTCACATTTTTCTTATTTTTTACAAAAAATTCATGGTTACAACTCAAGGCCGGTTTTCAGTTCATTCGCTGTGGTCGCGCGAATGAGCGATCTGACTTTTGATTGGCTGACGCATTCTCATTCGCCTGTTCAAATCATTTTAACTACTGAGCGAATGAAAAAGCTGTTCGCTCAGTCGCGCGACCGCAGTGAATGAACTGAAAATCGGCCTTCACACAAGTATATTTCTTTTGTTTCAATTTGTGATGTATTTATTAATAAAGTTTGGTTTACACCATAAAACTTTTTTATTGGTCAGCGCGGTAGCAGCTGATCTTTCATCAGCATTCATGTGCGTCCGTAAGTCCACAAATTTTTGTCCCCAGTTGTAGGCTGATACCACTAAGTCTAGCATAGAGGCTATTTATGACCTGGCATTCTCGCGACATACCGCCAAAGCAAGTGAAGACTAGTGGTGTGAAGCTTCCTTGGTCAACACGGTTTACTCTTTGGTTGTAGCTTCTTTTCTTTGATAGTTCATTACTTTTGTGTGATGCAGTAAGAGACTGGGTCAAGTAGCTTTTAGCTGTAGGGTTGAAAACCTTAACATCAAAGTACGCTACTTGCCCCTTAACCCAGAATCCACGTGCAGCAACATCGACACGAGCATCATTTGTTTGGATAGTTGATGGTGGTAAATCTTCGCCAGTTAGTTCTTGTAATACTGGTTCTATTGAAACATCTTTACAGCATTCCGACAGTAACTCTGCTGTGAAATCTCTAACCTCATTGTGTCGAATCGACATAAAACCACCTTTATGACACGAAAGAGCGTGTTCCAGTTTAAAAGGAGCACCGCAAACACAAGTTGAAGGAAGACGCTTTAAGTGTATGTTATAGCGAATATAAATACTGTCCCAAAATGACTGTTTGTCTAACAAGAAACCATATTTTTTGATGGGCAATGTTGTAAGCCAGTTTGATGCCCCGATTTCCAAGCTGGCTTCAAGGGTTCTAATGCTAACTTTGTCAGTTATCTTTGATTTTATTTCTCGCAGCAAGCCTTCATTCCTTTTCGATTTCTCTGTTTTTAAGGTATTGCGTTGCTTCTTTTGGTCAGTTTCCACTGCTTCGTCGTATATTTCAACTTGATTTTTTACTTTTTCCACCATTAAACTTGTCACTGATCTCGAATTATGGTATTCAATTTCGCAACGTTCACATGGATTATATATAGCTAACCCACCATATTTCACGGGTAGCGAGAATAATTTTCTTTCTTCATCATTGCACACGTAACCGTTAAGAACTGCTTTCAGGAAACTGCCTCTAATAGCATCCTCTAGGGGCTGCAAATCAGCGGAGATATAGTTCTAAATAGGTACATGAATTTATGTTGATAACCAAAAACAAAAGCTGTGTAGGTGGCGTGGGGATATGCTTCGGCTACTTGTGATAAGGTTTCGATTTCTCCCACCCATTGTCGCACAAGTTTTGAGACATAATTCTTTTTGCATTCGTTACTACGAACAATAGCTCCCAAATGGCGGTTACCGCCTGTGGTAATTTGAACACCAGTAATGTTCTTTCACAATTAACCAACTCTTACTAGCTTTTGGATGATAGCCGATATTTAGGACCATGTGTTACTACACTTTCCCACCATGATCGAAGCTCTGTTAGTTTTCCTAGGCCAGTAAACTCAACAGCATAGGCAACGCAATTTGGAATCTCGTTACTACTAGAATTTTCACGCAATTGAAGTAACGGTAGAATACCAATGGCGTACATATCCATAGCAACAGGATCATAGCAACAGGATCACCCTGAGTAGTACCCTCATTTGATCGAATTTCTTTCCCTCCGGATATGAAAAGGCGGGCGGGTGTTTGATAACAGTTGAAAATGTATGTTGAAAATTCCGGACAAAGTATATCCATGTTATGTAACGTCACTGCTCTGTTTATTGAGTTAAATGCATTCGACGCATCGATCTGTAATAACCCGTGATTCTCTTCAACAGCAAACATATTAACTGATGCGTGAACTGCAATCTCACAACCAGATTTTATTCCTGCACATAGCTGCAAATTTCCATTAGCATTGATTATGTCTTTTCTTACGCACATGATGACTGTTTTTCCAATTATGCGTCGCAATACCTCTCCAATCCCAATGGGTCTCAACCCTGGGTTTTTGTCTAAAGGGATTAATCGACACGCTAACAGAGCTTCCAAGCTTTCTGGATCGGACACACGCTTTGTACACAGAATTCTTGTGAATCTCGCTAGTGATTTTCTAAAATCATTTGCAGCCGTCCCAAAAATGCTGCTGCCCATGACTCTGCGCCATTCATCTGCATCCCATCCAGAAACTCCTGCAGCACCTTTACTTTTGAGACAAGCTTGAAGATTGCTAGTTTCGTCTATACTTTCGTAGATTATGTCATTTGCATTAGCGATTGGACCCTGGAGAAGAAGGTCTTTTTGTATTGGACTTGCGTCAGGATGTTTTAGATGGAGTTCATTCATTTTGTCATCAGTCAGTGGTAAGATACCATTGCATTGATCTGACGTTAGCAATCTTAAAGCACCATTTATGTTCCCTTTGATCATCATTTTTTGAAATTCATCACCCAAATTCCTTTTCCTGTCTGGCGACAAACCTTTGCTTAAGCGACTTTCTATAACAAGACATTCAGCGAGTAATACCTTGGCAGATTTGGACATCCTATCGTGAGTTTGGAAACAAGATGTCCGGCCGGATATCTCAGACGTCCGGCCGGGTGTTTAAACGCCCGGCCGGGAGTTTGAGATGTCCGGCCGGGCGTTTTGAAACTAGTCTTGAAACATCCGGCCGGACATCATCACTCAAAACGTCCGGCCGGGCGTTTGCAAAAATCTGGTCCTGAAAATTACCAGCTAACGTACATCTTGATGTCCGGCCGGGTGTTTGGATGTCCGGCCGGGTATCTCAAACATCCGGCCGGGTATGAGGTAACTGAGACACCTGACTGATGGATTTCATCAATATCTGGTTCTCAAAATCAAATACTTTTGCACAAAGCTGGAGAGTTACAAAATGGCTGAAGGATCTCCAGCTTCCTGGTTATGATGTTTACTTTACTAATCCAAAAGTATCTAATGCGCAGTGCTTCGCGGTAAAATGATTTCCATTTATTAGCTTCGATCTTTTGGTTCCAACACATACAAGTACGGTGTTCAAACGTCGAACAAGTTAGACACCCTGCTCTGATATCCGGCCAGACAAACAAAACATCCGGCCGGGCATCTTGATAGTCTTTGAATACATTTTATTTATTTATTTATTTATTTATTTATTTATTTATTTATTTATTTATTTCGCCAATATTTATACAAACCTTAATATACAATCGTATATAATGGCTGGAGCAAGCAGAAGGGTGGAGTGCCTTATCATCAAGCCCCATGTAAATATAACTATTTCACTTAATATATACTAATAATACTTACTAACTTATAATATATAATGATATATACAAAACATGAAAACAAAATACCTATCTGACCAGAAATATTTACAAGCAAAAGGAAAGCATATTACAGACCAGTACTCAAACACACGTTATGAGATAAAAACAAACAAAAAAAACCCAAAAAAAACAACAACAACAACTACAACAACAAAAAAAAGAAAACAATACAGAATGAAAATGTAAATCAAGCGAGAAATATTAAGAAGACTAGGAGGAAATATAATATGACACAGCCTAAAAAAACTGAGAAAAATCAATGTCCCTATTAAGTAACTTCATTTTGACAGATCTTGTGAAACAGTAAATAGAGTTGGCATCCTTTTCTGCATTTTGTAAAATATTATTCCATAGGGTAGGACCACGATGGAGGATAGAGAAGGTAGTTATTTTAAGACGCTTTTGAGGGATTTTAAAATTATTTCTTGAATGTCTGGTATTGTATTTATTTTCAATAGTGGAGAATAGGTCGCGGAACATCGTTGGGGTTAGCTCAAGTTTACTTTTAAACATGAAGATTAATACGCCGTAGTATAGTGGTTATCACTCTCGCATTTCATGCGGGAGATCGGGGTTCAATTCCCCTTGGCGGCGATTCACCATGCGCGAGTGAATGTACCATAGCGCCGGGTCGACCCATGCCATGTGAGGGAAATTGGGTAGATGATACATCGGGTGTTGCAGGAGGTCATCCAGAAGAGCACAGGTCCTTGATTGGGTTTGTGTCACTCATGAGAGTGTCAAATACTTCGGAGCCTCCAACCTAAGCCGTGGCCCCTCCTGGAAAGCAGATGCAGTAGCAACTGAGTGAGGCTAGCCACGTAAAACAATACCAAATAAATAAATAAATAAATAAACTTGGTATATGTTTAATTTGTAGATACTAAGAATCCCAAGTTTCTTTAATAAAGGTTCGGAGGGTGTGTATCGATTTACACCGAAGATAATCCTGCAAGCATGTTTTTGTTTACAGTAAAGTTTCTTAAGCTTAGTTTGGTTAGTACTTGCCCAGACTATGTTGCAATAGGTTAGGTAACTATGTATAAATGAAAAATAAAGTAGTTTTAAAGATTGCAAGTTGACATATTGTTTTGCTATACGAAGTATTACAAGGTTTTTAGATATCTTATCTTGAATAACATTTATATGATTCTTCCATGTCAAGTTTTCATCAAGAAGAACTCCGAGAAATTTTACGAATTTTTCTCTTTTTATCTCATTATTGTTAATTAAGAGTTTCGGTAATTTTAATGGCAAGTCATCCACATTCGAAGGCTTACAAAACAAAATATATTTAGTTTTATTGACATTTAGAGACAGTTTATTACTTCTGAACCATTCTTCAATATATCTAAGCTCTTTGTTGACAATATTAAACAGTGATTTTATGTTTTTGTGTGAAAAAAATAGGTTGGTGTCGTCAGCGAAAAGGATGAAAATATTAGATGCTCTGTAGAGATCATTAACATATATTAAAAAGAGTAATGGACCAAGAATAGATCCTTGTGGTACACCACATGTTATAAGTTTAAGAGATGTTGTTTTTGCTCCATACGAAACACATTGTTTTCGATCACTGAGGTAGTCTTTAAACCATAAGAAATTATTATTGCGTACACCATAATGTTTCAGTTTTGTTAGGAGAATTTTATGATCTACTGTATCAAATGCCTTTGAAAGGTCGATGAAGACTCCTAGTGTGTAAAGATCATTATTAAAAGCATCACCGAGATCATTCACTAGGGTTAATATTGCATGGTCGGTGGAATGCCCTTGCTGAAACCCGAATTGCTTCTGGTACAGCATACTGTTATTAACAAGATATTTATACAGTCTATTGTACATGATACGCTCCAGGATTTTTGAAAAACAAGGAAGTATGGATATTGGTCTATAGCTCGAGATATTAGACTCTTCTCCTGCTTTGAAGGTTGGAACGACTTTTGCAACCTTCATGCTACTTGGGAATTTTCCTGTATTGAGAGAAAGTCTGAAGATATGTAACAGAGGAATTTTGATTATATCAAAGGTGTGTTGAACAACATTTACGCTGATCTCATCAATTTGTATGGAACAGATATTCGAAAGTACACGACTGCATAAAACTCTCATGGCTACCTATTGAGGAGCGTCTCGAATATTCTGCTGCTGTTGCGGGCTTCAAAGCTGTTTTTGAAATAGTTCCTGCAAACATGCAACTACAACTTGCAAAGGATACAAGGGCTCTCAGAAGTAATCGTAAAAACATCGGCCCTATGATTCAACGAAGCAATGTCATCAATTCCTACAGTAATACCGTCGCTCAAACTTTTAACAGTTTGCCGAAATCAATTCGTGAATCAGAAAGTTTGCACAATTTTAAAACGAAAACGTTTACATACCTAATGGACAAAGCAATTGCACGTACTTTATAGATATTTTATATATATATATATATGTTTAAAAAAAAAAAAAAAAAAAAAAAGTTTGTTAATACATTTAACATACACACCACATACAAATTTCTAGGAGAAGAACCATGTAGCAAAATGGAGCTAGAAATAAATCGGTTATTATTATTATTATTATTATTCCTGGACTTTTATTGGATTTAAGACTTTCGAAAGCGTCAAGTAGTTCAGTTTCTGTCAAGTTGGACTCTTGCATGATGTTATTGAAGTCTTCGAGGAAGAACATCGGTGACTTATTGCAGGCAGGGATTTTTTCAGCTAAATCAGCTCCTACTCTTGCATAGTAATTATTAAAAGCATTTGCAATTTCCTCTTTATCATACACAAGTTTCTTTTGAGTTTCAATGAATTTCGGTAAGCTACTTTTCAAAGTTTTTGATTTCCCCAAAATTTCCTTGATAACGTCCCACGTTTTCTTGGTGCTGGTACTATTTTTTATCAACTTTGAGTAGTATTCTTTTTTAGAATGTTGTTTGATTTTATCAAATAGTTTTTTGTAAGCTTTATATTTAGTTTCATTTCTGTATGTTCTTTTCTTTAGAAATATATCGTATAGTTTTTGTTTTCTTTTCGATGATTTAAGGAGACCAGGTGTCATCCATGGACTGAGGAGACTTTTAGACTTTAGTTTAAACTCTTTAATTGGAAACGCTTTGTCATACTGTAAAGAAAACATCTTCAAAAACAAATCATATGCAGAATTAACATCATTGGTTTCCTGAACAAGTTCCCAGTTCATTTCAAGGAGAAGATCATAAAAATAGGATATTGATCTTTTATTGATAAAGCGTTTTAAAATAGTCGTGCTTGTGTTATATGTGTCTTTAATATTGTCCTTAATAACCAAGAAAGTTGGAAAATGATCAGTCAGATCAGTCTGTATTACACCAGAAATTAAACCGTTTTGATAATGATTATTTATAAAAATGTTATCAATTAGAGTTGCTGTATTCTTAGTAACTCTTGTTGGTTTATTTATTGTCGGAATTATATTATGTTGAAGAATTAAATTCACAAAGTCTTTAACCTTTTTGTTTGAATAATCTAATGAATTTATGTTTAAGTCACCAGAAATGAAAATATTCTTATTTGAGCGGCTTACGTCAGAAATATGAGACTTTAAATGATCTTTGAAGAGCTTAAAGTTACCAGCAGGTTGTCTATACATGGTAGTAATAATAGTATTTTTACCGCTATAAAATTAGATCGTAGTCAAAATCGACATGGCGAGGAAGCGGTCGTAATATTGAGGCGCAGAGGGAGGAGGCGATCGTAGTGTCGAGGAGGCGATCGTAGTGTCGTGGTGTCATAACGTCGAGGAGGTGATCGCAATGTCGAGGAGGCGACCAAAATGTCGAGGAGGCAATCGAAATGTCGAGGAGGCGATCACAATGTTGGGCGATGAATATCAGATGAACGATGCTAATTGCCCAGAGAAATACTTGTATTTTGTTAATTGTAAGTAAAAAAAAGTATTTCAACAGCAGCCCTCATTTTAATTACTGATATATTGGGAAACACAATAACCACTGTTATGTAACAGAGACAGTACTTTCTTTCATATAATATAAAATAATCTCGTTAACAGAACCTTTACAAGAAAGAAGCCTTTTCGAAGGCTTTTTGTCACTCAATATCTAAGAAAATTTCACGGAAAACTTCTTTCATGGTAGCCCGGTAACTTCTATTGAAGCATAGTTTCGGTTTTTTCCTGTTATTTTCTTAAAAACGTTGATTCAAGAAAAGATTAAAGTTTATATAAAAACAACTTTTGAGGAAATATAAGCATGAAAAGGAAATCAAACACGAGTTATTGAAACCCTCAAAGCGTCTTTTACATGCAGTTTATAAATTATGGTGTTTCTGGAGCAGCAAAAAAACAACAGCATGTAAATGTAAGCATGCAGTTTTGAGTAATGAAAAATATATACAGCCACATTCCCAGCGCTTCTGGCCTTCTGATTAAATTGAAAAGAGAAGTTCTAGAGTATCAAGGCTGAAAAATTCACTAGAATCTCAGAAAAAATGACACAGCTGAGAAAGATAGAACCAACTTCATTTAAAACAAGTGAAACACCACCAAAAATGCTACTGATAGCAAATATCTAAAGTTTAAAACATAAACAAATTTAAATTTAACACCCTCTTCATTGGTACATACACAAGAGCCATTTAAGGGGAATTTTTTGGATGTGTGGTAATTAGGAGAGGGCACTAAAGAAGGAAGAGAGCAGCATGAAATAGGTCAAGTGCGTTATTGTTCATGAGATCGACATCATGCACCTTCAAATAATTCAGTTCGAACAGTCAAGTGAACTACACACGAAAATTACTGCATCAAGGTGAGAAAATGTTGTATGTATCAGCTTGTATTCAAAACCCATTTATATGATTGAACACTTTTGTTAAAGTATCAACATAAAGTTCTATTCCGAAATTGGAAAACTGTTCTAATGGATTGATGTTATCATGTTAGAAACTGTATTTCAATCAGATCTTTTTCCATGTTTCACGACAACACTATACATATAATTCGTAATTAAAAAAGGTTATACATACAACAAATTATTTGTTATTATTATTATTATCGTGTGTTGAATGTAGATGATTTACATTCAACACACGATAATCTGAAAAACTGTGCAAAGCCCATTCTCTCTTGAACCAAGTGTTCAATATTGACTGAAGCAGCACAATCAGGGCATTGACCAATCATTAATATAAGTGACATGAAGAGATCACTGTTCATAACAAAATTACAGTCATAAGAAATAGTTACAGCAGCTGTATCAGCTGGAATATCCGATGAAAGTTTTCTTGCAGATGCAGACAATGCACAGAATTCGAAGGTGAACATCCATCTTCATATATAGCTGTTGCAGTGGATTTAACTGCAAAACCTTTTCTTTTTCTCGATCTTTTATTATTATATCTACTTCCAGAACCCATTTTGAACAAATTTATACTTTCCTATGCAATAATATGTGTAGATTTCTGACTGAAGAGCAAAATCAAAAAAACGTTGACTTCCCTGCAGGAGCTCTGATTTCAGAACGTTGTTTGAGGTTTTGAAGGATAACTTATAGTACGAAAAAAAAAAAAAAAAAAAAAAAAAAAAACTTATAGTACGAAAAATAATAATAATAATAATAATAATAATAATAATAATGAATTTATTTCAGCATTTCCAATAAAATACAATTGGCTCTTCATCTGAAATTTGTATGAGTACTGTATGTGGATGGCGTTAATACAAAACTTATTTTAATTTTTTTTTTTTTTTTTTAAGTAAATGAAGTTCTGGCAACAGCCTTGTCTAACAAGTAAGCTTTCAGTGTGTTTCTGAACGTGGATAAACTTGAACATTCCCTTAATGGCTTCGGTAGAGTGTTGAAAATCGAGGTAGCTTCATACTGGAAGGTTTTCGCTTTATCGGTGCTTTTCAGTAGTACTCCGGTGCGGCTGCTATTATTACGTAGTGAGCGAACGTCATTTTTCTTTGCGACCTTGATGTTACAGGGAATGTTTGGGTCATTGAGGGACTTGAATGTGAGCATGGCAATAGCATATTCGTATCTTTCTAGAATTGGTAACCAAGATAGTTTGGTAACATCATCAATAGTTCCATATCTACCGAATACAAAACCAGCAGCAGCGTTTAGAACTTTTTGCAGTCGTTTGATTAGATAAAGAGGTGTCGTGCCGATGTAGATGGAATTCCCATAATCAAGTTTAGATAGGATTAGTGCGTTTACTAGTTGGTTCTTTAATTTGTAGGGCACCAGTCGTTTTAGCAACCTTAGCAATTTCAATGTGGCGTAACAGCTACGGATGATGTTGTTTATGTGTTCTTTCCATTCTAGGTGTTTATTGAAGGTGACACCAAGAACTTTTAGACTTGTTGTTGATGTAAGTTCTTGGCCATCACATGTAATCATGTTTTTTGTGTTGAGATGGTGCAGACGTGATAGTTTTTTGGTGCTAAATACCATCGTTTTGGTTTTATTGTTATTGAAGACCAAGTTTGAAGCATTTGACCAACTTTTTAGATTCATGAGATCAGAGGTTAGTTCCGTAGCTTTATGGGTTAGGTTGGCTGGTTTGCAATGTCCGTAAAGGGTAGTGTCATCGGCATATTGAAGGGAATCGGACGTTTGAAGATATTTGGGCATGTCGATCACATAAAGATTAAATAGAGTAGGGCCAAGAATTGAGCCTTGTGGGATTCCAAAACGACTTGTTAGTAAGGTTGATGATTTATCATCGACTTGTACATAGTGTGGACGGTTGGTAAGGTATTCTGTCATCCAATGTAGAAATGGTTTAGAGAAATTTAGCTGGTGTAATTTAGAGAGAAGGGTCTTGTAATCAATCGTGTCGAAAGCTTTGGAATAATCAGCAAACACTGCGATTGTGACTTCTCCTCTATCCATTGCTTTTAGTATTTCGTCTCTTAGCATCATTAAACAGGTAATGGTCGATCTAGATTTCCGAAAGCCATGTTGTGTTGATTGGTATAGATTTTCAATATGGTCAACTAATTGGTGAAGAACGACTCTTTCGAAAACTTTAAATAGGACGGGAAGAATTGATATGGGGCGATAATCAGAAGCTTGGGAAGGTGATTCGACTTTTGGTATGGGACAGATTTTTGCAACTTTCCAGTCTTAAGGAAATGTATTATGTTCAATGAAGCCATTGATAATGTGGGTTAGAGGTGATATGATTTTGTTGCCTACAGGTTTAAGGAGGTTTATGGGGATGTTATCATATCCTGTGGAGCAGTCATTTCTGATCTTGTTGAAGGCTGTCCTAACTTCGTAGTAGGTTGTTTTCTTGAGACGAAAGTGTGCAGCATCGCTGTTTTTCAGGGCATCGATGAATAAATGGAGATCTTCACTGGTTTTGGGTTTTGTATTTGTGAGTTTTGCTGCAACAGTATTGTAGTGCTTGTTTAGCTCTTCTACATTGTGATCTATTACTTTATTATTTGGTTTCAAGATGCGGTTGATGATAGTCCAAACATCTTTAGGTCTGCGCGTTGATAAGGCTTTTCTGTAGAAGGACCGCTTCGCTTCTTTAATTTTAGTTTTGAGATGATTGCGAATATTTCGGAATAGTTGCCAATCTTCAATGCTTTGTGTTTGGTGAGCCTTTTTTCGAAGTGTATCTCGTTTGTGTTGTAGGTCGTTGATTTGAAGGTCATGCATCCATGGGGCGGGTGGTCTGGTTATTTTGCAACGTGTAAGAGGAGCATGTTGATTGATGCACTGGAGAATGATATCATTCATAACCTGGAGTTTTTCATTTGGGTCATCAAAACCATATACGATGTTAAGTGGAAGTTGTTCGAAGTCATTACAGTATTTCTTTAGGTCAAAGTTTTTGAAGTTTCGAATGTGCTTGTATCTCGGTTGGTAACGATCGATTTTGGCGTTTATGCAAATATAAGGGCCGTCGTGGTCACTAATTTCGGTACACGGTAAAACGTTCTTGGCTTTTACTTTGGACGGGTAGTTCGTCACAATGTGGTCGATTAAAGTTAATCCATGCCTAGTCGGTTTATTAATCACTTGAGTCAGATTGTAACAGTCCAGTACCTGCTGGTATCTTTGGGTAATTGATGAGTCAGGTTTTAACATATCTATGTTGAAATCCCCTGCTATGACAATTATGCCATCCCAAATACTGGACACGTGGTTAATGATAGATTCAAAACGGTCAAGCCATTCAGTTACACTATCAGTGTCAAAATTTGGTTGATAGACTGCACATATCAGAACTTTGCTATAGCGATTCTTGCCCTCTACTTCAATCCAGATATGTTCCATATGGCTATCACGTGATTTAATATCGTCTCTTAACTTTGTTAAATGCGTAAAAGAGAAATAATAACGCCCCGGGTTAAAACACAAAAAATTTGAAGGCCCTAACCCTTCTAGTTTTTTAGATATTCAAGGAAATGCGTTGCTAAGGGCGTTGCTAAGGTACAATAATCAATACCCATGCTTATTCAATGGGGAATATATGCAGAATAATGATTCTTATCATCATAGAGACTTATGCTAAATGAAAGTAGATAGAATAAGGATTTCAAAGATGTACTATACCCATTTTTAAATTTTTTTTGAAAAACGGCTATTTTTTCCCCTGCTACCACCTTAAGACGGGAGTGTATTTCAGTTCAAGAACGATTGTGCGTTACTTTGAGATACACCGTACTCATCTCTACCCGTCGCCATCTTGTTTTGATGTTGATCTTTAAAAAATGCGCAAGTCAGCATACTTAGAGCAACTTGAATGTCTCTTTGTGATTTTTCAAAAAACACAGAAAAACACAGAAAAAGTTGAAAATTTTCAACTTGTTCGATCATGCTGAAGTTTTCGAGTCGAAACGAAATTGCCATAGCAACCCATGGGTATGGCGTGTTTCTAGTAGAAATTTCTTTTTCGACTGATTTTTTCTTGTAGAAACGCAGCTTAAAAAGAACGAAAAAATAAGGAAAGCCATGGATACTATCCGAATATGAGATAAAATATTTTAGATCACCTAAGTTATCATCTTATGCAGAAAATGCAACCTAAAAATACATAAAATTTGAAAAAGATCTTATAAAAAAAGTATACAAATTACAAAAAAAATTTTTAGAGAAATTCGTCAGAATGTTTTGACTGTAATGTATTTATGTTATGTTTCATAACATTTATCTTCATTTTGCCGGGGGCTGAACGTATCCATAAATAAAATATAAACAACGCTCTTATATTTTCCAGCCCGGTTACGTACCGAGATGAAATTTCAACCCCGGATGAAAATTCTCCATATAAACAACCCCTTTTAACGAATAGATACGTTTTTATTTTTTGATCAGTTTTATGGTTTATAAGACTCTTGGCCATTTTTTAGACCTCTTTTTCGAAATAACGTGAAAATTTTTTACCAGGGAAATCATAATAATGGTGTCATCGAATGATGACGTCGTGAAAATCTTACTTGTTTCTTTTTTAAATGTCGCGAGTAGAAAAAGAACGAGTTTTTCCACTCTTCTAACAGCATATGTTCTTGTTTATTTAGAAAATATTAATAAATTCTCCTATTCATATTAATAAGTTCTTCAATATTTTATCATGAATTGAAAAATGTGAATGAGACGCCTGGCTTGTGGAGATAGATTTTCTATTGCGTGGGACAGCGAGGCTTATAATAATAGAATTTAGCTTTACTTCCATTCTGGGTGTATGTAAAGTCAAAATAAAATTATAAAAAAATAGTTGTGAAAGTAACTCTACAACAAGCTAACTATAGAATGTATAACTTTTTATTTGTTAGTGTTAGATAGCAAATCTTTGATTTTTTGTTCGAATCATGAATATATTGTACATTTTTATTTTACTTATAACCCCCGGTTAATGATAAATTATTGATCGAATAATAGCATCATAAAAACAGTAATTTCGATTTAAATCTTTCCCTTTTCTCTAATCTCTCAAGCGGAACAAGTCAACAAACCATCTAAATCTCCCCCAAACACTTTATGAACCAAACACATGACAATAACAACGAAAGGAAAACCAGAACACACAAGATGTGGTGCTTTGTATTTGAGCCGAATGGAACAATCCATGAACTTATGTTGCCCAAAGGAAGCAGAGGGCTGGACTGTTTAGAAATGGTAAGTTGCATTATTTTCCATGTAATAATATAAATACTTTTCTAGCAAAATGTCACTTGGATTTATGAGTGAATGATTTTTGCTAGGTGTCATCAAGAATTCATCTTGTTGAGAAAGATTATTTTGGACTACGGCACACAAACCCTTCTACTGGCCTTGAAACGTGGATAAATTTACGAAATAAACTTTCTCAACAGTTGCATGGTAAAGCTCCTTATAGAATTCAACTTGATATCAAATTTTATGTTAAAGTCCAAGAACTTCAGCAGCCAATTACAAGGTTTGTTTTTAATCACAAGATTTATTTTTTTCATAATTTTCTGGTGTTGTTGTTTATCAAAGTGTAATGGACTTGCTGTTTTTTCATTCATTTTTTTTAATATTTTGTTATAGGGATTTATTCTATTCTTCTTTGGTTCAACAACTGGATAGTGGAAAAATTAATGTTGATAAATTAGAAGAACATGTTTATATGAAGCTTGTTGCTCACATGGCCCAAGTTGAATATGGTGACTTTGATGCTGAATCTCTACCAGATTATTCATCAATGATACCATCTAATCAAAACTGGTCTGATGAATTTCAGCAAATGGTAGAAACAGAACATCTTAAATTGGATACACTCTCTCCATCAGAGGTGAAGATTCAATTTTTGACTATTGTTTCAAACCTTGATGTTTACGGTGTTGAATCTTTTGTGGTGCAATCAGTTGGGGAAAAACAGGAAGAGCTTGTCTTAACTGTTCGACATGATGGATTACGCGTTCATCAGACTGAAAAATCCAATGATGTCTCTTTGTAAGTTTATTATTTTTTCTCTTTCCTGCTTATTCCTCAATCAAATTGTTTTGTAAGCAGATCATGTTGTGATGGTAATATGTTTTAATAAATGAAAAACTAATCATAATTATTGTGGAAATCTAAAGATTTTAAATTTTTAAGTGAAAATATCTGTATATATTATATATATTTCCTTTATCACCATTTTAGCATACCTTATGATGAGATTTCAACTGTTTCGTACAAAGGCAGAAAATTTACGATTGTTCATGGAAATGCAAGAAGTGAACACAGCCATTCAAGTTTTCAGCTTAAAAAGAATCATGCTGCAATTCATCTTTTTCGTACTTTTACAGAGTTTCATTCATTCTTCCAATGTAACACCGTAAAAAAGTCAGTTGTTGAAAAATGTTCTCAAAGTTCAATAAGAAGAATTATGTCCATCTTCCAATCTCATCCAGCAGAAGGGAAAATGTTTTTATTTGATGTTGTTCGAACTAGACGGCAAGCATATGACCATGCTTGGTCTATACTAAATGCCCCTGATAAAAAACGACAGTCTGCATTTTATCATAGTGAAAGGAATTTTAATAGGAAAAGTGTTTATAGTTTAAGTAAAATAGATGAAGGACATGATTACAACCCATCTCAAGATCTGCAAGCAAAAAATGACATGGAGTACTTTGTTACAGAATCAAAAGATGACTCGCAAGTTGACCTTCAAAAGCAAAACAAGGAGAAGGAGTTTAGTTCATTATCTGTTGATGAACTACGAGAAACTGTTAATAACCTTATTGAAAACCAAATGTGTCAAGTATGTATGGATGCTAAGGTATCAACAGCATTTTGTCCTTGTGGACATGTTGTGTGCTGTGTTAATTGTGCTACTATGTGTCGAGAGTGTCCGTTGTGTCGAATGCAGATAACGTACGCACAAAGAGTATTTTTTTCAAGTACATGAATGTTTTTCTTGTTTTATTTAAGTGTCTGCTAGTGTAGTTAGATTTACAGTGCTCAGTGTGTTTGTGTAGTGTTCTGTAAATATATTTTGTTTTATAAAAACTAGAGTAATGTTTTGGTCTAATATCATAATGAAACCTTCTAATGTGATGATGACAATTTCAACTTTATTTCATCAGTTCTTTTCATGAAAATTTAATGTTTTCACGATACTTGTTGCAGTTGAATGATTATACATGTTTTTCACTATGAATCATGAATTGGAAATTGATCACCTTAAAAGGTTTATGAACAACACAGTGCATTCATCATCTTCACAAATTATTGTTTGCATTTGCCAAACGTTCAATGTAAAATATATCTATTCAAAAGCGTCATCAATTTTATGCTCAGTCCCTATTTGGGAAGTTCTATTATTGTAAAATGATAAAATGTTCACGCACATTTATATATATATGAGATTTTCGTGTTTACATTCACCTTTTCTTAGATCATGTCTTCATATTTTGCATGTTCGCTATTAAGGGAGATGGAATTAATATGTGCTCATGGTGAATAGTGTTTACCTTGGATTTGATCTAACTTTATCTTTTTAAGGGATATTTTAGTCTAAGTTTTTATTGTATATATTTTAAGATTTATTTAAGTTTAAAGGTTCATTCCTTACTAGTAACAAATTTTGTGCCAGCAGTGTGCTTAGTAATGCTCAAAGAAACTGAAATATTTATGAAAGTATCGAGAATGTATGGTACACGCTCTATTTCCTTGTGAACATTTCATTTTTCATTAAAGATTAAAAAAAGTTTATGTTTAATTTATGGAAATGCGCTGAACGTTCCAAGAGGCATATGCATTTGAAAAAATGAAATAGTTTTTTTGCATATGTTCTTGGTCCGTTTCCGATATTACTTATAAAAAAAAACTGTTGTAATTCAACCATGTTGAAACATGTAGGAGAAATTAACGATTGACGAAACTGTTGTTTTTACGTATAGAGAAGATAATCCCATTCCGCTTTGATCATAATTCTCTTTTATGACGGTTTGTCGTCAAACAAATCTCCGATACAAATATGAGTAGCACTTACAAACGTTTTAGTGAGAAATCGAAGTAATTACCGTGGGCTAATGTTATTTTACGAAGTTATACTTGATAACATGAATCTCATTGTTGACTTAACGGTCTTATCATTCTAACTGTCTGTCTGTTTATTATTGACACTGTTGATTCGTAATAATCTTTTGGAACTTACATTGTTTGAAAATGGTGTGTGACTCTGTACACTTGGTCGAGACAGAATGAAACTTCCATAGTTCTGGGGAGAACTACTTACATGTCAACCTTTGAGACTCTTTCACATGTGACGACCGCAGACGAGACTGGTTCCAGACTATTCATTAGAATATCTTTACTTGAACTGTCAGGTGCAGAGGAAAATTAAGCTGAGTGTCCACCAAAGCTTCACCAAAGCGTTTATGACAAACAAAAATAGATATAAAAATTGTCGCCGGCACCAGTATGTCTGTCGCACTAATCGCAAACGTGTCCATTGAATTTTATTAAAATGTTTTGAAACGTAAGTCACATATAAATACTTAGTTTGTGACTGTCGACATGGGACATCAAAAAAAATAAAAAAGGACCATTTTCAGCAAGATGGTTTTTATCAACTGCGCTCCAAGTGTTTCTAGCCATGTACCTCTCGCTCTTCTGACTTATCATATAAGCATGGATACTCTTTTCGTACTTCCTCGGCTAAAGCTTCTTCTTGCAGATAATTACTTTTTTTCTCCCCATGTTGTTTTTTTTTTACCATATTTGACTCAACAGCATCGTTTTATCCAACATTTTCATGATATATAAAAATGTCTTAAATGCACTTCCCTAACACAATAGATTTTTTGTTAGGAATCATCGGCATTTCTTGGATTATTGAAATTTTTTCAAAAAAAACCCCCAAAATTTTGGCGATAGTTATTTGCGTTAAGGTGTCCATCTACGCGCGAAATTTTTTTAATGTCTCTGCGCGTTGATGGACTTTAAAAGCTGCAGATTTTTGATGTACTGTTTGCTTTGTGAACCACGCTCACCTTGGGGCAGTTTACACGAGACTATCATTTCGCTCGAAGTGAAGTGAGCCTGCAATTTTTTAAGCATGCGCAGTAGCATTCACTTGGTTTTGTTTACATGTGGTTTGTATACCCGCAGTGAAATTTAACTTTGTTTAAAAAGACCGAAATAAAAATCAAACGAAATGAGTTTCTCTTCGAATCAGCATGTAAACATAACAGGTGATAGCTCTGTCGATTCCGTTCAAAGATATTTTTAGTGACAGAATCTTCTATAAGACGACTTTGTCAAAAACACATTTTGCTCAACGAAAATTGTCATCATGGGGAGTCAGGATTCGATACAACGTTAACTCGAACGTTAAACAACGACTATAAAAACGAAACAATCAACGGAAACCAAGAACAACATCTGTAGCAAAAATTAATCTTTCTTATAATACTAGACGTTCTGTACAACAAAAAAGAAGTCGATTCAAAAATGTCGAGAAAATGTAAAGTATGAAGTAGATGCGTTATATTCCTCTGGTGATGGATTTATCAAGTTGGATGGTAAACTCGGCCAAAGCTTCCAGAACATCGACAAGAAAATTTAGCAAACTTTCATCTCGAAAAAACGAGTTTGATTCGAACATTTGCAATGTGATAGGCGATGCTTGGAGAAGCCGAAACCAGCTCTGTAAATTGTGATCTCTGAAATGAATAAAATCAGTTAACACCATGACAGTCGATCATACACAAACACCATCACACCATGACAGTCGATCATACACAAACACCATAACAAATGTTTACCTCAATCCAAAACAAATGAACAGCTGGAATTTTTGATTTTTGCCGACAGACAGAGCGACACTGCTTGTATTTATCGTTTGCACGGTCGTACAAAATGAAGATTGTAGATTCAACTGTTGACTGGAAACAACATCATGATACGCGCTCACGAAATCTTCGTGTACTCTCTCTAAAAAGTAACAAGCATGCAAAGATGCTGAACTTGAACGATTTGAATGTAACAAAAAGAAAATCCTACCTATGTAATCCCATACAAACAGTTTCTTGCCGAAAATCCGATTGGACTTGAAGCCATATTGAAAAGCCATTTCCAACGCTTGACAAAACCCGCCTTCCCCACACAAAAGATATGTCAGGTTGTCCTAGTAACAAGCAAACATAAATATGAACCGGAAATCAGGCTAGTCTGCATACGTGATTAAACACTCTTTATTTTACATGTTTTAATAAGCAACACAAGGCTGAAACACAATGCTGAAACGACAAAATTTCAACCAATTATGTCTTGTGCTTCAGATTTTTAAAAGATAGAATTAGCGCCCCGTGATAAGAGTATTTTTTCCAATAAGTGCCCTGCCCTCCTGCATGGTTCACGAATATTTTTTTACGCTTTAAAATAATCAACAAGTCAGATAAAGCAACACTACTATCAGCAAGTAAAACGTCATTTAACGTCATTTAACGTTTATTCAACAATGAAAGAAAAAGGGTACATGTAACAGAACACGCAATAATAAAAACAAATCAGGTAACGTACGTCACTGTCTTTATAAAAGAATTTGACGATATTATTGACGGCGTCCGCAATTTTTTCTTGGATGTCTGCTGAATTCACTATAAAAGAACACTCCTTGTTGAAACATTTAGAAGGAGAAGTTTCAACGAACATTACAAAGACATACTTTTTTTGGTGAATAGAGACATTCGACGCGGTGAATTCGTTGGTTCAGGGGGTGGACGGTCAGAAATTCCAAGACGTAAAGCTACAAGGAAGAACAATTAGCAGAAAAAAAAAACAATTTAAATATTGAAGCAGTAACAATGAGTTATGAAAATACCGGTAGACGGTCTTCTCTCGGTCACGTGTTTTTGGTTTAGCACCTTTGCAATGAGTAATCTTTCAGTGCTTCCATCATCCTCGCCCTTGGCTAACCAACGACCACATTGAAACCTAGGCCATCATAATATACAATCTTTTAATTTTAATTCAATAAGGTTGGCTGTACAGAAAAAATACATACGTATATAATCTTCCAGTGACTTCATTAATTACAGCAACAAACTCGATAAACCAACCAGGAGAGATACCTATTTACAAAAGAAAAATAGGAGCATTAGAGACAATGATCACAAGAAACTGGGATAACAGATCATTATATCTTACCAGTGTTATCATGTCCAATTCTCAGCGCAGATAAAATCCCCAAATTCTTATGCTAAACAAACACATAAATTAACACATACATTCCGAATTGTTTGTCTATACGATGACACGTGAAATATGATAAACATACTCGAAATCGAAACTCTACTGCTCCTTTTGGTGCAAGAATCGTTCCAGTTGAGGCGAGGTTGCCAGTAATATCAATCCAACAATTTGCTGACGATGCAGAACCCATGCTTTTCCCGTTAACAATATGAACTTTGTAAGTTGTCACTAGAAGTAAAGAAGTATAGCAACAATCATCCAATCAGTTTAAAGTATAGCAACAATCATCCAATCAGTTTAAAGAGATTTAAAGAGGGTTTTATTCTAAGCTCACTTGTGCTCATGTAACCGTTGGTAAAGCAATAAAAGTCCACGGCATTCAGAGACAATAGATGAAATAAAAACTGCTCCAACTCATCGTCAGTACGAATAAATGCATATTCTTTGTAACGCGACCTAATGGGGGAAAATACACAAAACAAACATGTTCTACTGATTTCAAGACAACTTACCTTAGTCTACTTACCTTAGTAGTTTTCTATTACTTAGGAGAATCCTCAGTTCGCTTGCTAGAACTTTCTTCTCCAGGGCCAACCGTGTCCATGCCCTAGCATATCCAGTGTCGGTTTTAATTTCCTTCATTTCCAACACAGTCCTAAACAAAAAGATAGATTATAACAGAAGGATGGATCCAGTCGCTTCACACGAATTTGGAAGAAGTATACCTCAAATTGTTTAAAAAATCTATTCTAGCTAACAGGTCTTGCTGCCGCTTGCTTTCAAGGCTAGGCATGGTGGGGGTGGTGGGAAGAGATGAAGGTGATTGTTGATACGCAATTTGTTCCAAGTCTTTACTCTTATCTACACCTAGCTCAGGACTTCTGGAATGTAAAGCACGTGATAGATTTTCTGCAAACGCATCCACTGTACTTTGCTTCCGTTGTTGCGTTTGCTGATGTTGTTGCCGGTTTGCTTCAATGATGAGTTTTTTCACTTCATCTAAAAAAATTGTTTTCAAAGACGTTTTCCGTTCACATTGAGTATTTGAAAGATTATTTGCAACCTACCTGCAACATTTCCGACATCTGAAGTCATCCCATACACTTCAGCGAGGCGTTCACTCTCTTTTTGATAAAAAGCCAGTAAGTGTGACCATAACGCTGATTTACACTGAACAAAAAAACATCATAGCAAAGTTCAAGAAAACTTGTTTAAGATCTCTACAGACAATAAGCTACCTGACGCATTCTTTGTACAAATCTTGATTTGGCAGATTCTTTCCCGAACTCCAACTGAAAGATGAGATACGGAAAGTTACTTTAAAGGAAGAAACTTTCGCGAAGCGAAAAAATCGAAAAAATTTACTTTCGCGAATAAGGCAGTTCAAAACACTTTTCTGATAATTCAAAAAGAAGACAAGTCAAAGTACAAACAAGTTGGTCAAAATACAAACAAGAAATGGGTCTGTTACAAAAATACTTGTTTTATGTCGGACGGACAAATCGATACTTAGGGCTATATAAAAAGCAGCACGTTTATGATACAATATCAAGCAAACGTTTTTCAAAAGTATACTAGGATAGACTTTACAAAATTCCAAAATATGATTTCTACAAGGATGATAGTCAAAAAATATTGAAAAAAACAGTTATCGTGTCGGATGGACAAAAAATGCTAATACTTTTGTAACAGACCCAAATACAGTTAAATAGGTAAACTTTTTAAAAAGTTTATTTCAAACGATACTTACTTACTATATTTTTGTAGTGTGACAATGTGTTTTGAAAATTTTAGTTAAAAAATAACATTTTTCGCGTATGAAGACATTCAGCATTTTTCGCGGGATTTTATTTTCTCAATTAATAAATACGCCAGGTTTCAACGTTTCGAGTTGTGTGGTAATATCAAAGAAGCCACCCAGATCAAGCATGGCGACGAGACAATGGTTCTTCAGGAAACTGCAAATCACGAAACGTTGTGTACGCCGCCATCTGTAAAAGACATAACACCATCTATGTCGGTCATACTGGCGAAAGGTTGAGCGATAGATTTTCAAAACACCGGTATGACATCGAAAAAAGACCGGGAAATTCAAAACTTGCCGAACATTTTCATACAGACCACGATCTCACAACAGATATGCAAGTTCTGATTTTGCAGAAGAATATCAAACTCAAGCCAAACGAGAACGGCTTGAGAATCGGTGGATTTGCCGTTTACAAACTCTCCAACCGGCTGGGATGAACATAGAACTCCACCAGTACGGAAAAGAAATGTACAGGCATTTCACAAAAACATTAACAATTACAAACTAAAACAAGAAAATTTATAGTTCTTTGTATTTTACTTCTCGTTCATTTTGCATATTTTGTGCTATTGTGAAAGGCTGGTTCTCACTAGCGTCGTAAGGCTTACGTTACGACGATCGTAAGCCTTGCGACAGTTTTAAGGCTTGCGCTAGTGTGAATCAAAAAAATCCAGAAACCCATCTTAAATCTTACAACTGTATTTTAAGGCTTACGATTGATATCAAAAAATTTTCTTACGACGGGTTAGAAAAATAATAAACAAAACAGAAAACAAAATAGCGCCGCTCTCATTGAGAAAAAAACGAATTTGTGCTTTAGCTATCCTTATACTCATGGAAGATGAAGAGGAATGTAGGCCCAAACAAAGAAGATTTTGGGTAAGAAAGGTTTTTCAAGAAAGATAGTTACGGTTATTACCATGTTTTGGTACAAGAACTTCGTTTATTTGACAAAGAATATTCCTCTCGATTTGTTCGCATGACACCAGATCGTTTGGAACATTTACTTTCTTTAATTGGACCTTCTCTGCAACGACAAACAACATGAATGAGGGAACCAATTTCTGCTGCTAAAAGACTGGTTTTAACATTGAGATTTCTGGCATCAGGACAGGTCACAACAATCTCTCTGTTTTTCCTTCAGAATCAGTCGAGCATCGATTTGTGTTATTTTAAGTGAAACTTGCCTTTCAATCGAATAAATTCGAACGTTTTTTGATTACTTTGAACGTTTTAGTTCATTCAAACTCTTTACGATTACGACACAAGATCAAAACTTTTTGATCTTGAGCGTAAGGCTTACGACAGCTGCGCAAGGCTTACGACGGTCAATCGCAAGACAAAAAAGTGTTCACATTTATTTGAGAAAACGCTTGCGATCTGAAAATTTTTGATCTTTGTCGTAAGCCCTAAAACTGTCGTTAGGCTTACGATCGTCGTAACGTAAGTTTTACGACGTCTAGTGAGAACCAGCCTTAATCATTTATTTTTATGACGTCAATTTTTTATGCAATGTTATGTCTTCTGTTTAACTGTAAACATCATTCTTGAAAATGAACTGGAGGGGTTCGAAACGTTGAAACCTGGCGTATTTATTAATTGAGGATATTATAAGTTCCGCTTACATTAAAAGGGATTTTATTTTCGCGATTTTGCCGGAAAAAAATCACAAACTCGCGAAAATTTCTTCCTTTAAAGTTAGTATGGCGAATTGAAACCAATATGAACAGAATGATGTACCTGTCTAAACTGCACACCATGGCTCCAAACTCGTTCCAAGAGATCACACAAACTAGCAATCAAAGTATTTTCTTCGATGGCGATGGTATTAGGACCTGCATGGCCAAGCTCAACTGCCTCCTGTCCCAATTTCAACAAGACCAAACGTTTCGTCTGTAATAAAAGAAAAAAATGTTACACTGGTCGACAACTTTAAAGAAAAGCAAATGCCACCTAACCTTTATTTTGCATTCTTTTAACAGTTTATCAGCAAATGCGGAAAGTGTTTTCTGTGCGGCAGTGCCACCACCTGGTGCACTGGCTGCGTCTTTTGTGATCATTTTACTCTCCTGCATGTATTTCTAACAAAAACAAATTTCGCTCATGAAAAGTAAATAGCAAGATTTCAATAATGATGATCATTAATGATCATGATCATTTAATGATCTTTTTCCACTATCTTTATACCTTAACTCGTTCAGCCAGCTTCTCTTTAATTTTCTGACCTTCCTAAATTAAGTTTGTCTGAATTAAGTTTGATAAAAACAACGATCAAAAAATAAGATGTTAGCAGAGATGTGGAAAAGGAGTAACAAAGATGGAGAGTGTTAAAGTACATACAGCATGGCTAACTTTTATTGCCTCATTCAGCAATATGTGTTCTGTTTGTTGTTGTTGTTTGTCTCGCTTACGCCAGTTGACCCTTCCATGTTTTCTATGAATAAGCAAGTTCAAATTTTGCACAATTGTGTAAATAAAAGATACAATAAAAATGACGTAATAAAATGAAATCCTACTTCCTTTTAGTTTCCATGAGAGCAGTTTTCTCAGGTAAAGGAAAATAGTTGCTACATTTTTCTGAAAAATCAAAAAGTAGGAAAAAATATTGTGTTTGATTTAAAGATCTGTAATTCATATGAATGAACTTGAAGCAATGCAGACCTCGTATCACAGCTACCTTCAATGGATGTGGTTGAGCAGCATTGTGGTCAATATGGCTGCTGCTTTGCACATACGACTCAACTGTGATATAAAATAAATACAAATTAATTGCTTCATAAAACCCAAAACAAATGTGTTGAAAGATTGCATATCGTCGTACTTGCAGATTGAATACTGGTGCACTGCACATATGATGGGCTCCTAATTATACCAAGCTTTATTTTCAGTTTGTCTATTCTTTTATCAAAATAAGTCAATCTGGGATCACATTCCTCCCACAAAGCCATGATTTTCATATCAATCAAGCTTGCAAAACCTTGTGTTTCAACAAACAGTGTCATAAATGGAAGATTAGATTGCGATTGGTCCGAAAGAAAAGATGCTTTATCAAAATTCTGCATATGTTCACGGTTGTTAAGCCAATCTTCTTTTGTTTGCTGAGGAAGAATAACAAAGTGTTCATAATCAACTAACATTTGAGTAAAACAATTGACAAAAATTTCTCGAACAATGATGTTGAATTCATTTTCATGTTGTTGCTTTCGAGTAACAGTCAAGGCTCTGGTTGACAGCACAAACAGATCATCTTTGTTTACTTTATCAGGTGAGTTTTTCTCAGTTTTCTCCTGTCGTTGTTTCAGGATACCTTTTGTATTTAAACCTGCTTTTTCAACAAGCGCCATCATTGCTGCTAGCCGAGGATTCATTGCTTGAGGTGAGCTAGGTGGCAATGGTGTTGACTCTTGTGGAAAGTTCTCTCCATGAATATATGGTGTAGTTTCACCAGCCCAGTTACTAGTATTTAAAATTTTCCTGGACATTAACGGAGAGCTTGCACAAACTATTTTGCTTCTGTTAATCATTGGAGATTTGGCAGCTTCAGTGTCAATAGGTGAATTTGATTTCTTTCGAGGCCATGTTCCTGTCGGAAACTCCATGGAAGTGTCTCCATCCAATGAACAGCCTGAGTAATCATCTATACCAATTTCAACACTTTTGGATAAACTCTGATGTAACCTTGATATACCTTGACGTGGCTTAATACCATATTTAGTAGCCATGTTTTTTAACTCCAGAATAAGTTCATTTCTTCCAGGAAGTTCAGGGATTTCCTGTGGTAAGTGAATTTCATTATCATCGATATCCAATAGACAAATGTTTCCCTAAAATAAAATAGCAGTTGTTTCGTGAGAAATGTTAGGATGTACAAATATCAGTTACCTGAACTATTTTACTGATAATTGGAATACCTCACAAGGCAGTTCAAATCTGTGTTTCTCTTCTTCAGTTTCATAATACAAACCCATGATGAACGGAACTGGGGCATCCAAAAAATGAAGTAAAGATGGTGGTAGTACGGGTACATAAACATGCTGCCAGTGTAACGGGAAAAACAACATTGTGAGGCACTCAGCAATAAGCATTAACTTATGAATATCTTAAAAAAAGAAAAAAAATATTGACAACAAAACTAAAAACATCGTAATATGAATTACTAGCACACATTTGATTACATACCACTTGAAAGAAATAGAATTTGATGTTCCATTAACATGCAGGTGAATAGGTCAACAAGATTTTCAAAACCAAGTGTCAACAACACCTCCCTCATTGAATAATCAAAGTATGGAAGCTCCTTAGAAGTTGGGTTGTTTACAATCACAGGTTCTCCATCTAATGCAACATATTTCATATTCCTGCCAGGTGGTGGAGAAGGTATTTCATACAAAACATTGTAAATATAACTTTCAATATGAAGATGATTATCTTTCTCATGCAGTGCTATATGCAAGATGCCTTCAAGCCACTTTTTAGCAACAGTAAAAAAGGGCTTTTTCATGATTAAGCAAATAGATTTTGAAACATACAACTCCTCTCGTTCTTTACTGTAAGAATAATAACTTCGAGTTCGTTTCAAACGAATATCTTTTTGTTTATCAGGTGTTAAATTATTTGGTGCACTCCTTCCAGGTGAGTTTAAAAGAGATTCTTCATTATTAAACATTCGGAACAACGTATCCATAGCAAGAATAATATTTTCATTTTTTACTTTTTCATAAAAAGTTAATACGAAACCATAAATTTTTGTGCCATCCTCACGGGTTTGCAAAAATGAATGAAAGCGTTGCTGCTTATTCTTGTTTTTCCGAAAGTAAACACCACGTGGCATACAAAGCTAAAAATGGAAAGAGATCAAGCATTTTAAGTAAAAAGATGTGCAAACACAGTGCAAATTTTTGAAAAATTTATATTTACCATTTTGATGCCATCTGGCTCAAAAGCATTAGTCTTATCATTCTCAGGAAAATGCCACAATATACTTGATTTGTATGCTATTTGCAATGGTGTCAGCGTATTGTCACTTTCTAACAATAGATGATATAAGATCTTCAAAAGAATCCTTATCGAGAGTGTGAATCTGTCATAAACTTATCAGTTCACAATGCTTTAATTAGTTTAAAAGAATCAATTGATCAAACCTTGCATACATTGATAGATGTAATGCATAGTTATATATACCAGAGCTACATCAAGATTTGTATTTTAAGTTGAATGTTAATTGTATTTTTTTTAATTTAAAATAGTTTAACCAGAAGTTTATACATTTCTAACTAACAACGATTGATAAGTCAGTTAAAGTCAAATGTAAAACATCTTCTGGTTATCTTATTATAGTAAGTGACAATCGTGCATCTCACTTCTATTTTATAGAGTGCATTTAATTAAATTTTATAGTCAAGTTCTTATTAGTTGCTCATAAAACCACACAGAGGTGAGAGACACTTTTTTCACGATTAGTTTAAAAACATGTCAGTTTTTTTATGATCACAGGGGAGCTATTGCATTGCATCTCCAATCGAATGCATCATTTTTGGGGAAATATAAAAAATTTGGGCCTACTTTCTTTTGGGTGATGTGGCTATGACATCAATGAAATCTTTGTTCAACGATCTCTCTCTAATCGTTGATTGCAGCAAAACGATCCCATACATTTTTTGATCAGTTCTTCAAGCTCTACAACATGGGTACACTTTCCAGTTGCAGTTGTGCGATTAAATTCTCAGTAAGTTTTACCCGGGATGCTGCTAGTCATCTGGGGTAATTATAGGACACTTAAAACAACGGGGTAATTATGGGGCACCAGAAAAAACATACAAAGAGTTAAAAACCTTAATATTAACCAACGCCTCTTTGAACTTGGTCCTTTATGCCATAAAAAACATTTTTGATGCGAAATGGCTGTAAACGCAGAACGCAAATTGTTTGGATCATTGAGACAAGTAAACAAACATCTTTTGACCTGTCTAAAGTCGTTTGTTTGTACAGTGCACCATAGTTAAGAAAAAACTGTCCCGTAATTACCCCAGCACAGATATAGTACAATGGGGTAATTATGGGACAATGGTTTGCGCCAGCACTTAAAATAATGTTTTTATAATCACAAGATTGTTACGTTGAAGAAATGGGCGATCACAATGACAATTTAAACAATCATAACTTAGGCGTGAGATCACATTTGCGCACCTCCGTACTCACCTAAACATGAAATGGCGAGTTCTCACACCCATGAGATCAATAATCATAATGTCTGATTTTAAAATTTTTTATTCTTTCCCAAAAGTTAAAAAAAAAACAAAACGAATTACTGATAAATCGAACGAATTACTGATTATTTATCACTATTACTGATTATTACTATAATTATAAATTATTATAAATTTCTGATAAATTACTGATTAATTTATCAGTAATATCACTTGTTATGATTTTCACTCCAACTGACACAAACAGAGGAGTATATTTTTAATTCCCTCCCCCTTACCAGCAAAAATAATTTTTCGTTTCCCAGTGAATATTATACCCCCAAAAACTCGATATCGCGTTTATTGCGAACATAAGCTGTGGGCATAACTATGTTTTTTTTGTTGCATTATATCTAAATTGATCCGAGAAATTCCGAGGAAGGAGAAAAGTAGATGACCTCCACATTACATCAATACATAAGCAGAATGTGTCCAGAAACCAATAGATTCATTTAATACTACTATAACGTAACTGTGTTTATTATATAGATTTAATTAGTTGATTTCTCCAAGTTTTAATAGAAGTAAGAAAAGAAGAGAAAGAAATGAAATAAGTAAATGTTCAGTGATCACATGATCGCCTCACTTACATTCCAGATGATCGTCTTTCGAATCTCGGTGATCACCTGTTATTTTAAGTGCTGTTGCGTATGTCTTAGCCTGATTTGAATACCCATTTACATGTTTTGTCCAGGTCCAGTTTTTACCCCAGCAGGCAAAAAACTGTGTGGGGTAATTCAGGTGTGTCCCGTATTTACCCCAAATCCTGGGACAGATATGGGATAAAATTTTACGAGACTGGTAAGTCATAAGCCAAAAGACACTGACCAAGAATTGGCAGTCATAGCTGTGGAAGTTGGCTAGATAATACAAAGTTAGTAGATTTTGTTCCGTAATTACCCCCAATGACATAATCAAGTTGTTTCCCCGTAACAATATGTGACCGTCCATGGGAAAAAAAGTACATTTCATTTTACCGGTAAAATATACCGGTATTTTTACCGCTAAAGATGTAGTATCGATATTTTTACCGGTAAAATTTTCATTATACCGGTAAACTAATTATATTATCGGTAATTACCGGTACACAAAATTGATCAATACTTTTATTGGTAAATTTACCGGTAAATCTAAATCGATCCAATTTTATTGGTAAAGTGTGAACTATGGTAGTTTTTAAAACGAGAAAAGAGCTAGCTTTAAGAGCTGTTATGCCTAAGTTATCGTTTATATATGGTGTTATACGTTACCGTAGCGTAATAATTTGAAAATCATTTTACCTCCGGGATACTTAAAAGTCGTCAAAGAATTCACATCGAATGTTCAGTAATCGAATGTTTTTAGATGAATATGCACTGCAAAGAAAATAAACGATCTTCCTAATGTTTTCTCGTGTACATGTTTTTGTAGTAGTATGAAACCAAATTTTAGCATTTAGTTCCCAGGATCTATCGACTAAAATATCAATGCTATTGCAGTAAAGGTCTTCGAAAGGTTGTACAAGGAAAATTACGTCGGTTCCATCACTTCATGCTAACACTCTTATGCTCGACTGTTGTATGACAATGAGACTCGAACGGACAGAGGAACTACCATTTGGAACCTTGCCACAGGTTTTCCGACTGTCCATCATCAACATTGACTACTGCGAGAAGAGTGCGCACCCACGCAAGCTTTACAGCCAGGACATGGGAGAGTTTTGGAGCCCTGAGCTTTCAGACAATCTTCCACGTAAACCTTATGATGAAAAACTGTAGGAAACAGGTAGTATTAATGTTTAAACGAAGGTGAGTATTTCAAAAGAGAACTTTTGCAACTCGTCAAGCCGACGTTAAAATGTTTTCATTTTGTCTTTTCCCAAATTCACTCTTTATCGGGATATTATCTGAATAAAGTTACAAAAGTGAATAAAAATCACTAATAACGTTGCGATATGATCGATTCTTTAAGGACACATCTCCACTTGTTGAAGGCGAAATATCTGTTGAATAAAATAAGTCTCAGCTGACTTTCTTAAAAATAAAAGTTTTCGTCATGGGATTTATAAAAATAACTTAATAGAATTAGAGCGGACGGTTTTTATTATTGCCAAATTTCGAACAAACTGTTTTATCTCTTATTTTCAGCTGAATGAGAACCAGGTAACGAGTTGATTTTGATACACAAACAAATGTTACCTGTAATATATACATAAAAAGAGTATAGATTACCAAAGGGCTGTTAGAAAAATTTCCCTGTTTATTATAATAATTGAATAACGCAGTCTTTTTAAATGGAAGATTTAAACCTATGAAGAAAAATCATTAATAAATTTCTGACACATCATCCTTTCTTTTAAAAGATCTTTCAACCGTCTAATTCATGAGCAGGTGATTTGTTTTGTTTCAGAGTTTATTGACGTCAATTACTTCATCATGAATAAAAACAAGAAAGAAACATATTTGAACAACCAACGATTAGGTAATTTATGACTTGACCGGGTCTTAAAAATGGCGGAATTAGTATAAACAAACATCAACATTTTCGAAAACATGTTATCGCTATCGATTAGCCACTTTACCTTACGTCTGAGACGCTACCGGTAAATCACATTAGGTATTTTTTTACATTACATTACGATACCGGTAATTATCGGTAAAGCGGTAAATTTATCGATAAAAAATTATAATTACCGGTAATCGCTAACAAAATCTTAAGTTACCGGTAAAATTACCGGTAATTTGCGCATATCGGTAAAATCGAATGTACTTTTTTTCCCATGGACAGTCACATATGTTTAAATTTTAAATTATTTTTTAAAGTTCACGGTGACAAAAAGTAAGAAAAATCACACACCTGATGTTGGATGAGGTTCCAATCCATCTTCCTCATCTAGTCCACAAATAACAAAATAATCTGCAAATCTTTCAGGGGTTGATGAATCACTTGAAGTGGAGGAAGTTCGCCGAGATGACATATCATTAATTACCCATCATGATGACTGAACTTGGCCATTATTTCAAACTTGAGTTTTCAAAGAACATGATGATGAAATCTAACGTACCATACCACAGTGGTAATGGCAACTTTTAAAATAAAACCATTTCATAAACTAAAGAACTAAAAAGATGAACTTGTCATAAAATGGTAGAAACGAGGGAGCAAAACATGGTATATTTATATTTATTTGTATTTATATTTATTTTATTTTATTGCCAATGACAATCTTCATACTTCTTGTATATATAATTTTATTGTTGATAAAGTTTAATTAGAACATTGATCCTTAAAATAGAAGTATAAAAAACATTTCATAAAAATTTCAAGAACAAGTATTTGGAAATACTTTTATTGTAATTGTTATAACCATGGGAAAGTCAACCAAAACACGTCATTTAATAATGCAGTCAGTGAAATGCCTCCTGATATTTAAGAAAATCAACTTTTTTTCCAGTAAGAACAATAAAGCTGTCAGTTATGGTTTCATTAAGATTATGTTTCTCTTTTTGTATAAAGAGACTCCTTTAATTGTCCTTTAAAATATAACTAGCCATCTTGCTTGGATGTAAAGCACTGTGAAGTTGTTTTTGACGTCATAACGAGATAAGAAAGTGACTGCTGATTGCAGGTTCTTGTGAGATATCCACAGGTACTTTCAAATGGATAATCAAATAATTTAAACAAATTTGTGAGTTTTATCATCCCTTGAAATATCATTTTGGACGCAGGAATCCCTTTAAATCTTATAACTTCTTGTTCCAGATAACACTATATAAATAAAGTATTTAAATTATGTTTTATTACCCATTATTCTACACCAATATTTTTACTGGAATAAACCAATCAAGTTTTGTTGTCATTAACATCTTACACGGCGGCAATATTTTGCCATTGTAAATTTCAAATACGATGGTATTTTTTTGCTGTCAGTCTTTTATCCTGATACTTCATAAATCATTTTTTCATCCATCTAATAAAGTATATAAAAGATGTAATATTATCTCAGTAAAAGCAATGAGAAATTTTATTACTCACTTACCGTGAGTTGGGGTGAGATTCAACTTAGTGAGGTGAGATTCAACAGCACCATTATCCAGACCACAACATTCAACAAAATAATTCGAAATTTCAAAACAACAACATCGCATATCTGAACCAAGATGTAATCTATACTACACTCTACAATAAATTTTTTTTTATATTTTTACAAATGCCGAATGTAAATTGCCTTTGAGCTCTTCAAATCCCAACACGAGTTAAAAGACTTCGTAAATAAGCCGCACACGTTTATTTTTATACCACCAATTAGGATTTCTCAAAGACGGTTTCCATGAAGTGATGTCCACCCTCCGCCCAGCCACCTTTCGCTCTTTCACAAGCGTGTTTATAAAAGCTACTAATGCGCGGGTCGTATTTTGGGGTGCGTGGGCGGAAGCTATGTAGTGAAACAAACTGAAGGAGATGATTGATCACTGTGCGCAAAATTTATTTTTCAAAGAAGGTTTTCACTGAGTAATATCGCCCTCTAAAACACCTTTCCGTCCAACCTAGCGCACCTACAAAGCTTATCGGCGGGTCTTACGCAATGATGGAGAGAACGATGGAGAGACTTGATGACTGTGCAATTACTTTGTAAAGGGTTCAAAGATTAAAAAGTGCACACCGTATACACTCCATCAACTCCCATTGGTACTCAGTTGAAAAGATTCACCACCGGACAATGAATTCGAGAGATGGAAAATCTTCTTCAGTGGCCCCCGTTAATGATATAATTCCGGGAAGAGCCCTGCAACCCAACGATTTGAAAAGTAAAACGGAAGAGGAATGGGTCTGCAAAAAATGTGATCAAAAATGGGACGACGAGAGTGAAAGTCGCTGGATCGTGTGTGATAGTTGCAGTGCAAAATTTAACCTTGAGTGCACCACCATTAAATATGCACAAAAGAATTATTGGACAATAAATCTGGAGAAAAAGCAGTTTCATTGTCGCAAAGGAAAAAAATAAAATAACAAAAAATGATATTGTGCGTCGCATATTTCTATTTGCTTCCGATGTTAATATTGAATTAATACTTGTCTGACAATATTTCATTTAAAATGCTACTACAACTTTTTGTCACAAGATTTGAAATCTCTGACTATGACTAGAACTTATCCTAATAGGCTCAACTTAACCGATTTGCAATGTAGAAACCAGGCATTCACTTTCATTTTCAAGCAACCGCGTGTGGTGTAGTTGTGATTCACACCAAAAAAACCGCTGACCATTTATGAAATTTTATACAAACCTGTTGTCAAAACCTAAAATTTTAAACTATTTCTTATAACAACTTTTACCATCGTATATCAAAATCTAACGAACCGAAATGAAATTTTTATGAAAACATTTTTCTCACAGAGAAACTAAAACAACATTCCCATTTTGGAAAACGCGTTTTGTTCAGCGGGGCTATTTTGACGTCAAAACATTTGAAGCCCGTACATAACGAGATTGATGGATCGTGACATTTTAATAGCCAGAGTCTCTTAAATGGTAATCATTAATGAATGTTTTGATTGCTTTAAATCTTTTTTGTGTTGTATAACTTGGTTTAGTTTTAAAAAATGTAATGTATTTGAATTACTGACCAGATGTAGCTTGATTTTGGCATGTTGAATCTCGCCCCACAGAGTTGAATCTCACCCCAACTCACGGTACTATATACATCATAATTATGCAAGCATAAATCAAATTTCAGATCTTGAAAAATGAGATATCTTGAAAACAACAAGGAATTATGAAAAACTGCAAAAAGACTTGTTAATTAACTTTTAGAACTCATAATGTCCCAAAATATAATTTTTCATCACAGGATCCTTTAACCTATTTTACAATTCTCCACTTTTATGGGTGCAACTTGTATGTAGATAATATATATAGTAACACAATAACATAGCTAAAAACACAGATTGAGTATCAATCTCGAAGAATATTCTTATGAATTTTCCATAATAATAAATATGAGCTGCAGTGAAAACATAGGCAATGAAAAAATATATGGCTGCATTCAAATGCTGGAAAACATACAGAAGAACTCAACCAACATCCCCGCTCCCTTATGAAAATGTCATAGCTGTTTGTTGATGATGAGTTTGCTCATGCTCTGCCAAATTTTCAGTTTTTGGATCTAGCCATGCACTGCCTGTTCGAATGTATGGAACCCAAAAACATGGTACGAATATCATAATTTATCAGGAGACTGTTCCCAACATTGCACAATGGGTATTTCTGCCCAACATAGCACGTGCGGCCAACAACAAGCCTTTTACAGGGCCTTTGCACATACGTGCAATGTTGGACAGAAATTCCCATCGTGCCATGTTGACCATAGTGTCACAAGAAAAAGCCTTTTGTTATTATTATTATTACTAAGATTCTTTATACAGGTTAAAAACTTCAGTACGTAAAAATTAAATTACAACTGTTATTAATGTTTCACCTGTGTGTGTGAAAAAAAATAATAAATATATATAAAAAAAAATATAAAACATCGCTATGTAATATTTACATATTTTTCATAAAAAGTGAAAATATACTTTACTAAAAACAAAAATCAAACCTTGTGATTGAAAGCAAAGACCTGTAGAACGTGGGAAATAATATGACAACGTATCGATCACAAAAAACCATATCAATCACTGGGTATGATTTTAGTGGGACGCCCTGATTGGGGCGTTATTTCTTATGACTTTCTTTTTCTTATGACTATGTCTAAACCTACCTAACCTCAACCCTAACCCCAAACCCAAACCTTAACATCAGATTTTATGCCTTATTTACCTTAGTCTTTTTCACTTCCCTTCATACAAGTATGTCGGTCGACATACTTGTCGACATACAAGCTTTTGCCTTTTGTTTTAATTATGTCATATGCATGATTTTGATTGGTTACAAGAAAATATTTTATCAAAAATGTGCCGCGACAATTTTCAGAAAGTTTTTTGTCCCCGGGGACAAATTTTGTTGCATTGCGCAAGAGGGACTTTTCTTGTGCCCCAGAAAAAAGTCCCTCGTGTCGCCCTAGCTTAAGTACTGAGGCGAACATAGTACAACACAACACAGCGCACATCAATAACAAAACATGGCGGTCGGAAACGAACAATTTTCGTCCAATTCTGTTTCTTTTAAATTTGCTTCAAAAACCACTAATAAAATTGGAACAACTTCAAAAGCATTTTCATCTGATGTAAAGTTAAATAATGATCCAGACGATAAAGACTATATTTCTTTGGCGGAAGGAAAGGAACTTTTAAGGTATGTATTATTATTATTTACATATTGGAAGCAGCATAATAATAATTTATTATTAAGGATTCTTGCGTTCAAAATGATATTTAGAAGTATGATAGAGCTTTTTAATAAGTCTGTTTTCAGTATTTAATAATGTATTTTGGATATTTCGTTTTTAAATTTAGAAACAAACATTTAAAATTCAATTTTATTTCTATTATTTTCAAGTTAAAAGAGAAATTTCAAACTAAAAGGTTTTAATGCAACTGACATTGGAAATATAATTGGTCAACAGTGAATAATTGCCTAATATACCTAAGCAATCCTTCGTTGTCAACTGAGCTTGAAAACAAATATAATAAGTTGACCATCATGATTTGACTACACGCATGAAGGAGCATAAACGCAAGGGGCCAGTAGCTGCACATTTTAATGAGTGTCATGCGGAATTTTCAATGGAATGCGTGTCCGTTTTAGCCAAAACAAATAGATCCGTTTATCACTTAATGACTTTAGAGGCGTTATTTATTAAAGACATTAAGCCATTACTGAACACTAAAGATGAGTATAGAAGTCGAAAATTGACAATTAAATTATAATTGCAATGCTCCCGTAGGACTGCTGACGTGAGCATTGAGATTATCAATTTTGTTGTGAAATTTTCATTTTAGTATGAACTTTTTTACGTGTAGATATGTTGATATGTTGTGTGTAAATATGTTTATAGGTATGTGGTAGTTTACTGCATTTTACTGATTTTATTTATTTTTTTTAGCTGAAGATGATACACATTCGTATCGAAATATATTCTAAATAAAATAATAGGACGACATTGTTGATGAATGAATAATTGAATTAAAGTTCACAATGTTTTTGCCATTTGCATCATGATTTAGTTCAGTCAGGGAAAACAGCTAAACGCGGGATCCCGCAAATACGGGAACTATACCGCAATTGCGGTATAAATCCAATGTTTCTTAGATTCGCTCCTCGTAAACCGTTTTCGACCCGATTTTCTTTCTTAAAGGATTAGCAAGGCATATTCGGAAACTATTTATTCGGCCCACATGTCAGATTAACCGATCCGATTTGATCGTACTTTGTTATAGTATCTGGCTGCTGAAAAATGAAAATAAAAGTGATTTGATTAACAGTTCAATCATGGATATCATATTTACCAGGTTTGTCTACATCATGAGGTTGCAATGGATGCCGCAATTGCGGTATAGACCCCGCATTCACGGGATCCCACGTTTAGCTGTTTTCCCTGACTGTAGTTTATACCGTTGGGTTGGGGCGAGATTCAACTCTGTAGGGCGAGATCCAACAGCACCATTATCCAGACCACAACATTCAATATAATAATTCGAAATTTCAAAACAACAACATCGCATATCTGAACCAAGATGTAATCTATAGTACACTCCACAATAAAATGTTTTTACATTTTAACAAATGCCGAATGTAAATTGCCTTTGAGCTCTTCAAATCCCAACATGAGTTAAAAGACATCGTACAGCCGTGCACATTTATTTTTAAAATACCAATTAGGATTTCTCAAAGACAGTTTCCATGAATTGATGTTCACTGGAGGGCCCAGCCACCTTTTCGCTCGTTGAAGCGTGTTTATAAAAGTTACTAATTCGCAGGTCGTATTATGGGGTGCGTGGGCGGAAGCTATGTAGTGAAACAAACTGAAGGAGATGATTTATATATCACAGTGTAAAATTTTAAGCAATATCATCCCCTAAAACACCTTTCTGTCCAACCCAGCGCATCTACAAAGCTTACCGGCCGGTCTTTTTGCCTTTATTGTATATCTCAGCTTTATTTGATTTAGTTTTTGAGATACAATTAAAGAGCTCAAACGGTCGTCGCCATGATAGATTATAAAGAGGCATCCTGTTCATTAATTTTTAAACCTTGTGACATGTTTATATCATCTGTGGATGAGGGAAACAAAAAGAGGATGTATCCCTTTTTTGTTTCTCTCATAAAATTATTAATGGTCAAATGAATTAAAAAGCTGAGTAGAGTGAAAGAAATCTATATTTCTGCCGTTTTATAATTGAGTTAGCCTGTAGATGCCAGAAAACCTATAATATAATAAACAAGACTCTTGTTGGTAAGATGAAAAAAATGTGAATTACATTATTTTTTCCGTGTTCCATGAACTTTTTGTTCAAATCATTAATTATTCATAATAATAAGGGACGGTTTTAACTTTAGGGAAACATTCCTACATCTTTTTAACAATGCACAGAATAACAACTTGTGCTCCTTTGCCCAAAGATTCATGGTAATGCGAGGTATTTGATAGGCTGTAAATCGATTTTTCTATAAAGAACAAACTGCACAATAATTAATTTTTCCTCTGATAAAGAAAAATTAACACTCTGAAAGTGTAAACCAAGTTTAACAAAAAATTCTGAAAGGTTTACTGAAAACAAAGACATAAATAGATGAAGTGAAATCATAAGGAGGTACAACAACAACTTTGTATGTTGACGAGAAAATGAGAAGCAGATGTAATCACAATTAATTGTGATACAAGTATCTCACTTATTATGAATGACATGGAATTTGTGGAAATTATTCTTTCTACGATGATGCAGAACATGATCTCCCAAGAACGACTTGGTTCAAACTCAATGTTTTGAATTCTTCCTGCTCCGTTTTGCAGTCGATATTGTTTAACATCATACTTTGCAAATTATCAAATTCCTTGCAGCATTTAGTTGTATTTGCAAAGAGTATCACAGCGGTTTTTTACAGTTGCACCAGTAGTGTACAGTTAACATCTTTTATTCTTATGTTTATGTTCAGAAACCTACTTAATATTAATATATACATGACTGGCCTTAGAGCTTTCAACTAGACTCAGTTTCTATCCCAGCAAGTAGTTTAAAATATTCTGCTAGAATGAAGTTCATTATCTTCAGAAGTAATAAACCCTAGAAACTGAAACTGGAGATAAATCCTGGCTGTTTGTAATGTTGAAAAACAGGAACTCACATCAGACATCAGGCCCTTTTTTAGAATTAAGTTAAGTTTTCTCTCTCTCTCTCTCGTGTCTTCGCATTACGTCATTTGTTGTTTGCAGACTTTAAAAAATTTTTCTTTTACTCACATATGTACAACAAAGAGAATGAATGAGTCTATTGGAAAGAAAAATTTTCAGTCGCGTGTCTCAAGTCTCAACAACGTTACATTTCTCAAATAAATAAAAACAACATACACAGGTGTGCTATGTAAGGGCAGATTAGAGGGCATTCATAAAGTTTAAAAAGGGCATTGATCAAACTCAAAAGGGCACAGGATGATCTTTAAAAGGCAGTTTTTACATTTGACCCCCCCTAACATTCTCGCATTTTTTCAACATTTCCGGCAAAGATGAAAAATATATTTTTAATAAAAGGCGTTTTTCAAGGGATGCGTCCGGTATGCAGACGCTTTTTTTCACTAAAAAACCAACTGGACATTTTTGTTTTCTGTATGGCGTTTTTACTTCGCATTAATATGTCACAAGTAAGAAGTTTTGTTACAAACCGTGTTGGCTTTTGTGACATAATGGCACCGAGCGTTCATGAAATTACCGATTTTTAGGGGGTCATTCTGGACCAAAAAAGACCACTAGTGCAAATATTTTAATGCAGAATTATTTTTATAATATGAATGAATGTATTTAGTTAAAAAAACATACACCAAGATTTTCTCGTTAGTTCTCCTTCAAAGACTGGATGAAAGAAATCAAGGCACTATCTGAAATTGATGCTGCTTATCCCCATGCTGCATACAGGGCTTATGTTAAAGGCTTTCAACACTAGTATACCTATATGAGGCACACCGTCCTAAATATAAAGGAGATATTGAAACCTTAAGAGGATGCCATAAGAGATCAATTCGTTAAAAGCCTTCTAAAAGGCTATGAATGCAGCGATGTAGAGGGTCTCCTGTTTTCCCTCCCAGTTGGTGGTCTGGGAATTTACGATCCAAGATAGAGTATGAAAATTCAAAGAAAGTAACAAAATCAACATATCAAAAGTTATAAATCAAGATGATTTATACGAAAAATCAGTTGAAAAAAATTTGTTTTCTTATTTAGAATTATATTATGAATTATTTTTAGGGATACATTGTTAAGAACAACAAGGTTTTGAAACTTGAAAGGAAGGCATGTTATCCTCTTATGTTCCATTGACTAGTAACCCGGGTAAAACCTTTTACCGAGTTTAACTTCGAAAAAGATGTGTCAAATTCGCCTTTTCCGTGTGCGAAGCCCGTGATGAAAATTTAAATTAAAGAATCGCAACTCAACAGTGTACCCATGTTGTAGAGCTTGGAAAACTGATCAAAAAAATGTATGGGATCGCTTCGCTACAAACAACCGTTGCAGAGATATCTTCGATCAAAGATTTTGACGACGTCATATCCGCAGTACCAAATAATTTATGCCCAAGTTTTGTGTCACCCCATCACCCGTATTGCAGACCCTAAAAAACGTCAGTTATCCCTATTGGTTCTCGAGATATTTCCCTTAAAACGTCGCGTTCGATTGGGGATGCAATGCAATGATTTCCCGTGATCATAAAAATAACTGACGTCAAATACCACGTGCTATTATACTAATCGTGAATGTGTCTTGCGTGGTCTAACTACCGCTATATGACCACGATTAAGAAGGTTTTGACCGTGAAATTCCACAAAATCTAACACTCTCTAAATTAAATGTGTTGCACACGATTGCCGATTATTATAATAAGATTTACAATAAAATCTGACAGCTTCTGTGGGTCATGAATTTTAGTCAGCTGTTTGTTTCAGACATATATTTCTTATTGTTCTAATAAACTACATATAAGTTTGTTTCTTTTCTGTAAGCTCTATTTGGAATTCGATCTACTTTCTAGGTTTCATTTGCACAAGTTATATATATGTTTTCTCATAGGATACATGCACTTAAGTTACCTTTACCGAGTTAATTTTCGTGGGTATTTTTGCAGATTTCTTTTTTAGAAATTCTGCAGAAAAAAAGGGTATTAATTTTCGCCAGTTTGTTTTCAATGGAGATTTCGCAGGAATTCATTTTTGCGGATTGATGATTTTTTAAACAGAAATTTGGTCGAAAATGTCTGTTCGAGCAAATAATTTGATGGTAAACAAAATAACCAGAAAATTTAAACATTTTATAAGAAACAGAGTTGAAAAAGTTTCTATAAAAATTGATATTTCGACCTTACTTTCCAAAGGTCATCATCAGAATAATACAGTAAAACGCATAAAAGACATGATAAAAGTTGATAAAAGGTTACTATGGTTACATATATACATAAAAGAAAACAATAAAAGGTAAATAGGTTCAGTTGAAAAGCTTTAATGGCACTAATTTCTCTTGTGCATTTAGTGTAGGCTTTTGTCTTTTAATAGTTGCCGCTTCTGTTGTTGTTCTTTTGTAATAGTTACTAAGCTGTTTGTTGTTGAAAAGAATCGTAAAATCGTCCTTTGTTACTGGTGTATGCCTGTTTTCCACCGCGTGTGCGAATACGTGTGAATTGTGATCTCTTCCACCGTGATCTTTGATTCGTTCTGATAGTCTGTGACCAACCTCGCCAATATATGTTGCATTACAGTTAATTTCGGGACATTCAACTTTGTAAACCAAATTGTGTTTGCGCTCTTTCGTAGTTTTATCTTTAACCGCGAGCTGTGAACCAAGTTTTGTACCTGTGTAGCACAATTTGATGACGTAGGAGGTGGGTGTCGATGGTTTCCTTCATTTTACTCAACATTTTTTCGCCATCTTTTCCTTGGTATGGAAGCATTAACGTGCTTTCTTTCACCATTTGTTGCTCTTCTATGGTAGAAGGTAAAGTGTTTTCAGCTGTCACGTGTTGTCGAGTGTTTTGTTCGTTCTCGACTTTCTCCAAAACTTGATGCCACAGCCAAAGGGGATATTGGTTTATTTTGGTGAAAGCGAATTTGAGGTGTGATATCTTCTTATTTAAATAAAATTGGTTGCAGCAAATGTTGTAAGCTCTGAGTAATAGGTCATGTCAGCTCTGAGAAATTTGGTCATGTTAAGGGCTCAGCGTACGTTTTACTCACATATGCATTACATAACTTTTTCCGTTATTTCTTTTTACCGTTACGTTTTTAGTGAAAATATTTCATGAATTCGTGTAGAGCAATAAATTGTCTTTCTAACGATGTACAAAATGAAATATTTATATAAATAATAAGGAAGAAATTTGTCTGTGAAAACGATAAAAAATACGGACTTTTGTTTGCTTCTTCGAGCTCCAACTCCCGAAGAAAAAGGTTTTTTAAATGTTTTTTTTGTTGTGATGATTCCTCACAATTAGTGGAAACAAAGTGTGCCCATCTCAATTTATGGCTTTGTTCAGGAGAAAAACAGTTTTTTGTTTTTTCCATACTTTAGCGTTATTGGATAGTTGAAAACAATCACGGATTTTAAGCCAATCAGGAATTTTCTCTCAAATCGCGGGCACACTTTTCGTTAACAAGGCTTTCATCCACCACTGCGCAAAGTTTTAAAGGAAATGAGCCACTTGCTGGGAAGATGGAGCTGATAGAAGGTAGTACACCAATAATTTTTCATCACATACACGACAATATGGCAGCCTTTAATAAATTCACAAAGTGAGCTGGTAGTTTAATTAAACGCCTTTTGAGTATAATAGCAAATAATATTAAAGGTTGTCATAACTTAAAAATGTTGAATAACAAAAAATGCCCATAACTTTCTCAAAAAGCAATATTTTTCCCTATAAATTCAAATGTAGTGTAATAATAACCTAGATAACATCTGTCCAAAAAAAATTTTAAAAAAATTTTCACTTTTGAATGAAAGTAATCAAAAAGCCCAATAAACTTAAGTATAAACTCTTAAATATATAGGATCGACTATAGAAAACAATTACAAAGAGACTAATGAATATAGCTACTAACTTAGAACTAGCTTACAAGTTATCATCAACGTCACCTAAAATACTGAATATGTATAAGAAAATAGTCAATAGATTGTATTGTGAATTGTCTTATAATAATATTATAATAATAGCGTAAGTGCATACCACTTTTATTTTAGAGAGTGATATATTTGTTTAAATTTTACGGTCATCGTCTTCTTATGTGCGCGTAAAACCACGTAGAGGTGAGAGACACGTTTTTCACGATTATTCCAAAAGCACGTGGCATTTGACGTCAGTTTTTTTATGATCAAGGGGAATCATTGCATTGCATCCCCAATCGAACGCAACGTTTTGGGGGAAATATTTTGAGAACCAATAGGGATAACTGACGTTTTTTGGGGTGGGTGATATGGGTGATGGGGTGAAGCATCATTTGGGCCTAAATTTTATTTGGTATTGTGGCTATGACGTCATCAAAATCTTTGATCAACAATACCTCAACAACGGTTGGTTGTAACGAAATGATCCCATACATTTTTTTGATCAGTTTTTCGAGCTCTACAACATGTATACACTTTCCACTTACAATTTCGTGGTTTAATTTTTCGTCATTTATTTTCGACACGGGACTTCCGCACATCCTTTTCAAAATTAAGACCTGTAAAAAACTTTTACGCGAGTTGCTAGTCTATTGTCATAATTACTTAATAGATTACTACTATAATTATTGACTAGGACACATCTACGTAAATCAAAATTGAAATCAAAATCATTGAAAATTTGACCAGAAATTCGAAATTCGACACATCAGGTAAAGCCTCTGCTTAATGAGCAGCAGGTGGCTGTGGCAGATGCAACTATCTAACTATCTTTACTTAAATACCCATTTAATGATTTCCTCTTTTACTGAATTCACTTTGCTAATTGAAACCTACAAGATGGATCACCTTAAGCGAAACATGGTTAAAAAATGATCCAAATCTTTTGAATTACGTCACCATACCTGGTTACCAATTCTGCTATAAAAATCGTGATGCCAAAAGAGGAGGCGGAGTTGGTCTTTACACAAAAGACAGCACCACTTACAAAGTAAGAATTGAGATCAACAAGTTGGATACAACCATGGAACATACTTGGGTAGAGATAAAAGGAAAAAATCAAAACTCCTGTTGGGAACACTTTGCCAACCGGACTCAGATTGCGCTTCAAAGATCAGCACTATCTGGGATGGTTCGATCATATTAACAGTAGAGAACATTAACCTAAACATCAATAGCACAGTGGTTAATAAATATAAAAATTGCCTGACACTATTTAATTTAAAAAATGTCATCGAGCTGCCTACAAGAAATGGGGTCAGTTTAATTGATCACATCATCACCAACACTCCTGACAAAATACTTTTAACTGGTGTCATTCCTTGTGAGACCATTAGTGATTACAATGCTCCATTTGTCAATATCAGAATTCCGAACGTCAGATATACTCCTCGATACAAGTACATTGGAAACTTCAAAAACTTTGACCTTAACAAATACTGTAATGACTTCGAACAACTTTCACTTAACAACGTATATATATGGTTTTGATGACCCAAATGAAAAACTCCAGGTTATGAATGATATCATTCTCCAATGCATCAATCAACATGCTCCTCTTATACTACCTGGCCCATGAATGCATGACCTTCAAATCAACGACCTACAACACAAACAAGATACACTTCGAAAAAAGGCTCATCAAACACAAAGCATTGAAGATTGGCAGCTATTCCGAAATATTCACAATCATCTCAAAACTAAAATTAAAGAAGCGAAGCGGTCTTTCTACAGAAACGCCTTATCAATGCGCAGACCTAAAGATGTTTATAATATCATCAACTACATCTTGAAACCAAATAATAAAATAATTGATCACAATGTAGAAGAGCTAAACAAGCACTACAATACTATTGCAGCACAGCTCACAAATACAAAACCCAATGCCAGTGAAGATCTCCATTTATTCATTGATACCCTAAAAAACAGTGATGCTGCACACTTTCGTCTCAAGAAAACAACCTACTACGAAGTTAGGACAGCCTTCAACAAAATCAGAAATGAAAATAATTGTTGCCATAGTTACCCTGGCTTTGTTTAAGTGAAATACGCCATAGTAACAGTGTTGGATGTTGATATATAGCTTTGTCAGTAAAAAGTAATAGAGACCTGGAACTGAGCCGGAGTGGCAATGGCAATAAATTTCTTTGCTGTTTTCACAACTGCAGTTATTTAGCACTCTACATGCAATGTTCTAACAACATAATTAAAACATTCTGAGTTATTCACATATGTGATGGTTTGAGGGAAAATCATAACAAGTGGTAATTTCTGATAATTTTATCAGTAAATTAATGATTAGAAAACAATAGATAAATACTCATAAAATAATCGGTAAATACTGATAAATGAAATCAGTAATTTATCAGTATTACTGATTCATCGAACTAATTACTGATAAATCGAACAAATTACTGATAAATTAAACGAATTACTGATTATTTATCAGTATTACTGATTATTACTGATAAATTTCTGATAAATTACTGATTAATTTATCAGTAATATCACTTGTTATGATTTTCACTCAAACCATCACATATTTATGTGTCATCAATATCTTCTTGAATGTTGTGATGTCACGTTGCCATGGAGATCATGTTTCTGAAAAAATCTCAGGAGCGAAAATTGATTTTTTGAAAATCTAAAAACTGACAGCATATTTAAAGCTGTTTCAAATAGTGCACAAAAATGAACTTGTGATTTTTTAGTTTAGTGCCTCTTTAAAGAACCAACTAGTAAACACACTAATCCTATCCAAACTTGACTATGGGAATGCCATCTTCATCGGCATGACACCTCTTTATCTAATGAAATGACTGCAAAAAGTTCAAGATGCTGCTGCTGGTTTTGTATTCGGTCAATATGGCACTATTGATGATGTTATCAAACTATCTTGGTTGCCAATTCTAGAAAGATACGAATATGCTATTGCCATGCTCACATTCAAATCCCTCAATGACCCTAACATTCCCTGCAACATCAAGGTCGAAAAGCAAAACGACGTTCGCTCACTACGTATAATAGCAGCCGCACTGGAGTACTACTGAAAAGCACTGATAAAGCGAAAACCTTCCAGTATGAAGCTACTTCCATCTTCAAAACCCTACCGAAGCCAACAAGGAAATGCTCAAGTTTATCCACGTTCAAAAGCAAACTGAAAGCTTACTTGTCAGACAAGACTGTTCAGAACTTCATTCATTTGATAAAAAAAATTCAGATGAAGAGCCAATTGTATTTTATTGGAAGTGCTGAAATAAATTCATCATTATTATTATTATTATTATCATTATAAATTCTCAAATGTTTTTCAAAATATTTTTGGTGGATAAACCTAAATCAACCTTTTCACGGGAACTAATTAATTACCTTAAGGTATATGCAAAATGAAAAGAATTTTCCAAAACATCTTCTTTCCCAATTCAAAATTGATTTACTTAAAGAAAGAACACATAACCGCAACCCTAACAAGATATTGTATTTACTTAATAGCCTTTTTCACAAATCTAAGGACTTCAATGCAAATATTTAGAAAGTTAGGTGTTAAGTAAAAAATTTTATCAATTCTATATCTTTATTAATTTTAAAAACATGTTTTTTAATTAATAAAGATTTATTTGACTGATTCCATTGTTATAATTCGATATAATTTATATTTTGCTGTTAATTTTTAGTAAAAAAGGTAAAAAGGTTACTGGCAAGTTAGTCATCCCATTAATAAGAACAAATAATTGGCGTCTAAATGGACAAGACAAAGATGATCTTGAGAAACAGGCAGCTCAAGAGATTATCAAAGGTAGTCATATAAGTTTAGTCTTCAGTTTCTCAAAAAATGAAAATTATCATTGAGAAGATTCTTAATCCCACAAATTTATAATATCTTTAGTGGTAGGGTTTTCTTGAAATCAGTTGAGCTTTCCATTTTCGTATTGACCGAATTGATTAAATTTAATTAAAATTTGTGCCAATTTTAGACCTTGAAAGTGAAAGAGAAAATGAAGATGAAAAGACAGTTATGCCAATTTTGATGAAGAACCGATTGCCACTTAACAATGGAGAAGTTGGCGATGAAAAATATGATATATCAATTCGACCTGATCAGGTATTTTGTTTGGATGAGGTATCTTCTGTATACCAGTCTATATTGCTGATGTGACACGCTTTTGCTGTTATTGTAGAGTACGATGGACGACTATGATAATATACCAATATCATCATTTGGTGAGGCAATGCTGAGAGGAATGGGCTGGAGTGAAGGGAAACCAATTGGTTTAAACAATGCTGGGTATACAATTTTTTAAATTGCTGGGTTATGATTCGCAACATCTTAATTTGTCAATGCAATTTATTTCTTTTAGACTTTGTGAACCAATTGAATATATTCCACGTCATAAAGGTCTTGGATTAGGAGCTGAAAAACGAATGGATGAAAAAAAGAGAAAAAGAATTAAAAAACTTGGTGAAGTAGCTGTTGATGAAAATCGTTATCAACCAATAATCGAAAAAGATGGCAGAATCCGCCATGTCAAAGGTCTTGATGAAAAACCAACATCTGTTATTAAAGGTTGGAATTGAAGTATTTTTCAAATATTGAATAACTGGAAACTGATAGATATTTTTGAGGAAATTTATTTTATTTTTTCCTAAGGTTTCTGTCCTGGATCGTATATCCAAGTAACAAAAGGTGCACATAAAGATTTGTATGGAAAGGTAATGTTGTTTGTCAGTTAGTAATTACTGGTTTGACTGACATCAATCAGGAAACTTTAAGAAGTTCGAGTTTTCTGTGATGAAGGATTTAAAGGAAGGAACGTAATGTTTTCTGTGATGAAGGATTTAAAGGAAGGAACGTAAAGCTTTTTGAAATTTGTGATAAATCACAGTGCTGTTTGCATTTTACCCATCATGCATCATTTCATCATTTTACCAAGTAAACCTCATACACTCTTTCTTTAAAGAATACACTTAAGAATATTCAGAATGGTCCAAAATTTAAGATATTCTAAGAATATAGCTCGGGTTCGGCTTTTCTTAGAATAACAAAGCAATCATGAGAGAGTAGCTTATAACAATCAAATTGATGACTATGTGGGATTTGAGGACATTAATGGTGTAGAGGTGATTTTAATGGACTAAGATTCAACTAAGGCAAAACATTTTGTTTATTTTACATATGATACAATGTACACATTTTTGACCTTTAATTTCCTTTCAGTTTCCTCTGGTCATATATTCCAGTACATAAGAATATATAGGACGAAGAGCCATTGTATATAGATATACCCGAAATAAACCATCACTATTATTAAGAATATTATTGATCAGCGCGCAGTAGCAGCTGATCTTTCATTAGCGTTTGTCTGTCCTTCCGTCTGTTATTCCAGAATTTTTGTCCACAGTTTTAGCCTGGATTCCTCCTTACACTGGAGTAAAGGCTTTTACTCGTTCCACATTGAACTTTGACTTAGTTAGGTAGCTAAGAATAGAGGCTAATCTTCAGTGAATGGTACGCCATTTTTTCTCAGTCAGTCAGTGCAGATGCAGTGGAAGATGTTTTTGTTTTCTGCAAGCTTTTTGAAGATATGATTTAACAGAAATATTAAATGATGGAAATAAATGATTTTAGTTCAGTGTTTTCTAAGAATGTTTTGTGGTATATTTTGAATGAACGTGTGTAAAACAGAAAAAAAATATATATTTATATCTAAAAAAACTGTCACTGATGTGTTTATTGTTTATTGATGATAACAACAGTGTTACAATGATTAGTAATTAATTTCTTGGAACAGTAAAGGATTGAAGCTGTGGCATTGGAGCAAAGGCGAAATTTTATCAGCCAGGCTGAAGACTCATAACTACTGACACTGAAAACGCATGATGCACAACAGTCATATATGAAAGGGCTCCCCTTTACTTTATGTGGAAAAAAGTCAGTTATGTTAATTCAAAGAGTATACAATATATACAACAAAATCTGCAAGTAAAAACGTGAAGATGTATATATACAACAAGAAGTTCAGAAAACCAACGTAATGTTTTAATACAAAGGATTGAGACAAATGATAATAACATGAAAGAATCTGATTGAGTGTGCTTCCTAAATAGAATTTACTATGAATGAATTCCATGATCACATAATATGAACTGTTTCGATACCACTGTATGTATGCATGAATTTTATTTCTTTAAAATTAATGTACTATTAATTTTTCTAATTACGAGCCACCTTTCTTATTATAAGCTTAAATCAAAACACATTCCACCATAACATTCTGTAAATTAAAAACTATACAATTCCTGGCTGTGTTGTCAATCAAGCCACAACACAAATGTCTGCTTTCAGCAAATATGTATAAGTGATTTGCTTATGACTGTATATTTTTACTACCGAAATCTGTTTATTTTTTATTTCATATTTTTTCCTTTGGGATTTAGGAAGGCTATAGCCATCTTAAATCCCAATAGATTCCAGTGGCATAAATGAATTAAGCTTAGGGCAGGTGCATTTTTCATGTATATATTTGGGTTTGGAATATACAATAGACCTTTTTGGAAAATACGTCAGAGCAGATCTTGCCTCGCTTTCAACCCAAATAATAGTGGCATTTGTGTTGTTTTTGAAAAGAAATGATACCGGAGAGGAAACCTTACACAAACTTTTTTTATGATTCTTAATTACGTAAATAATTAAAAACCTTAGAAACAAGGCAAGATCTGCCGTGACGTAATTTCCGAAAAGGTCTATCGTAAAGCACCATGCCAACAAATGCACAAAGCTATTTTATGCAATTTTGTTGGCAAAAAGTTAATGATTTATATAAATTTAGTAAAAAGACTACTTGTTAAGAGAAAAGGGCAACCTAAATCCGAGGGCAGTGCGATTGCACCCAACACACCCCACCAGATACGGCACTGTATTTATCACATTTACAGTATGTTTAGGAGTTCTTATTCCGATGAAATAATGTGTGTGAACACATGTTTTTGAACTAAATAATGTTTAATCTGAATACTTGAGTTTGATTTTATAAATCATCATTCTAAGCCCTTATTTTTTGTTGAAAATAACTCTCTTTTTTCCTAATTTGGAATGTAATGTGAGTAGAGTTTTTAGTAGAGGTTTATGATTGCCTTTGACAGTTATTTGCTTATATGTCTATCCCAAAGTATATTGTTAATACTATTATATATACACTGTAGTAGTAAAATTAAGTTAGAGTGATTCTCTTTTGATCTTTTGTAAACCTGTATACAAATTTGATTGTATAATTTTGTAATATGTTATCGAGTTACAAAAGGAACTGTTCTATTGAATTACATTGTTTCCCGTAATTTTATGGTACAATAGGGTAAGGGATTGGAAACTTGTCAAGCTTTTGCAAGAATAAAGATTATACATTCATTATGATGAAATTGTCTTACATATTGATGCAGTTGCTGATGTGTCGTTTCTTTCTCTTGGACAGAATTATAAGAGAAACCTTATCATTTTGACCATAAACACCTTCATTCATAATAGATTCAAAATAAGTTCTTTTGTTTTATTAAATTCAATTCCACCCTGATAAGTAAGGACAACATTTTTATCTGAATATCAGGGTGACTTGGTTCATTTTTGCTGAATTATGCTATGATAATTATTTAGCGAAATGATGCTGCTTTGTCTAGTGCGCTGATCTTCACGCCCTCTGGCGTCTTGTCTTCCATTTGATTGAGAACATTCTTATATCTTCCGTTTAATTGAGAACATCCTTATATCTTCCATTTGATTGAGAACATTCTTATATCTTCCATTTGATTGAGAACATCCTTATATCTTCCATTTGATTGAGAACATCCTTATATCTTCCATTTGATTGAGAACATAATACACTTGTTTCTCTAGATTATATCTGTCAATGAAGATTCAGCTAGGCTATCTGTCAAATTAACAATAAGTGGCGAGGTATGGATGTTTACCATTCATGAACCATCTTCCATGATTATTATGCAAAATTGATACACAATATTATGTTTAGATAATAGAGCTAAGTCAGCATTATTCTGATTTGATCGACGAAGAAGAGTATAGACAATATTCAAGAAAAAGTGAGTTTTGTTTTCTATGTGTCATGTGGAAAAAGCAAGAAGGTTACTTGTGTGGTTTTAATACTTTTCGGTGTGTGACAGGAGCGACTAAAACGATTTTAAAATCTGTATAAAAATAGTGTGCACACTTTAAGATTTGCTTGTCATTTGCTCAATACTGAACCAATTTTAACAAATTTGGTATCGTTGGATAGAAATTAAAAAGCATAATATTCTACAAAAATAAAAAAAACAAAAAAAGAAAAAGAAAATGAAGAAAACAGAAGATGAAAAAAACAAACTTTTTATACAAAAGTCACGTATATTTGATTTATCATTTGAAACCTTATTCTTTGATAATTTCAAAAATGTTATATTTAATGAAAAATTTTCATTAGTTGTTGGAATATTGCAGCAAATATGCTATTACTTGGAACATTTTAGACTTTTCAACCATTTGCAATTTTTAAAAAACCGGGGGTTACTTTATAAATAATTTTATAGTGGATTTAGTTATACATTATTCAAAACCATTACATTTGATGTGAAAATAATGCTGAACTTATTGCAGTGTTCTAGCGGAACCAAACTTTATTGAGCCAAAACTTGATTTGATAAAATGGAATAGACAAAAAACCACTCAAACAGTGTTTTCAAGCATGAAATTATAACGCTTAAAACGTTGTAGAAGTTTAAAGCATAGTTACATTATCATAAAACCTGTTTGTAGAAACATATTTCATGTCAGTTATAGATTCTCAGAAAAGAATTTCAGGCTCAACTGTTGCTTAGGTTTTGCTTATTTTACAGCCGATTTCAGCCTAGTGTTGCTTATAAAAGTGCTGTTTATTAAAAAAAGCGTGTATGTTTAAAATGTATGAAAATGTAATGTAATGTTGTTATAGTGTAATCTAGACTTTGATTTGATTGATGTGATTTGTTTATTACTTTCACACCATACAAAATGTGTTAATGTTCTTGCTTAAGTACAAGTATAATTACTGTATTTTCAGATATTTCCCCCGTCTTTCAAAAATCAACAAAACTGCCAAAATTTCAATATACCCTCAAATGTATCATAATAAACAAAAACTAATAAACATTTTCCGCTAAATATATATATTTTTGAAATCGCCAAAGAGTAAGGTTTCCAATGATATAAAAATCAAATGCATATGACTTTTGTATAAAAAGTTTGTTTTTTTCATCTTCTGTTTTCTTCATTTTCTTTTTCTTTATAAGTTTTTTTTTTATTTCTGTAGAATATTGTGCCTTTTAATGTCTATCCAACGATACCAAATTTGTTAAAATTGGTTCAGTATTGAGCAAATGACAAGCAAATCTTAAAAGTGTGCACACTATTTTTAAACAGACTTTATAGTGCGTTCACTCTAACTTGGATAATCGTTAATGATTTTTATCAGACACGTTAAAGTAATGAAACAGAACGCAAATAAAAAAAGCAATGATTCAATTTTAACGATGAAAGTTGAATTTTTGTCAGGGGGTCATGCCAGTGCGAACTATTTGGATAATGGCTTTTTATAACTTCAACTAAAACGTGCTGACAATTCCCAAAGCACTTAAAAGTCATTGATCGTCTTTTGTCTTGATAAGGGTAGAAAAAGAATTTTTAAACTTTTAATAAACGTTCTGTTTCATTACAGAACCCCCGGATTTTTTTAGCCTAGAAAAACGTTATCACAGAAATTTCGTATTTTTAAGTGTTGTGGGAATTGACGCTCAATTTCCACCAGATCGTGCAAAAGGACATTATCCAAGTTAGAGTGAACGCACTATAATATCATGTTTATATGTTGGAGGTGTTAAATTTGTTGAAAATCCCAGGAAAACAAAGAATGCTTTCTAGATTAGAAGAAATCACAATGGTTTGATGTAACATAATGCATGAATGTTTACATTCAAGAATATATTTTTAGAAAAATCCGAGACACTTGTGACAAATGGAGCGCCAACACCGAAAAAAACGAAATATGCAAAGTATGAGAATGAGATGTTTCATGTGTTTGTTTGATTGATTGATTGATTGGTTGGTTGGTTGGTTGGTTCACTAATTGACTTTTTGTTTCTAGAAGTGATGATGTTCCGAAAGTATGTTGGTTGAGTGCTAATATTCGAGTACGAATTGTCAGTAAACGTTATAGCGGAGGTAGATGTTACAATAAAAAAGTCAAAGTTCTGGATGTTGTAACCGCTGACACTTGCACATGCCAAACTGAGGAAAAACAAATTTTAGAAGGTATAGGTTCAATTCTAACTGATAAATTTTCAAAGAACTGTTACAACTCTTGCAACTCTTCACTGTTATTTTTTTCAGGTGTACAACAAAGGGATCTTGAAACAGTTATACCCAAATCAATTGGTTCACATGTGCTTGTTGTTGGTGGAAAATACAAAGGGGAGGTAAACATACAAAACATTGTCTTGATCATACAAAATATTGGTGTAATGAAATGAAGTCAGACCAACTTTTTGCTTCTATTTGATAGTTTGGTACTTTAGTCGAACGTAATCGAAAAAAGTGCGAAGCGGTTGTACAGTTGTTAACGAACAAGCATATGACGAACATTAGTTATGACAACATTTGTGAATATGTCGGAGAATTACCTGATGACATTTTATTATGATGATAGCCAGAAGAATGATGACAAATGGTTTTATGACTTGCTGACGTCATTTGTAAAATTATTTATTAAGAGATGAAATCAACCCCTAGCTTGTTTATCGAATATCGACGAAAAATGTTTTTGTAGATGTCGTTGTTTTCATCATATTATTTTCACTTTAATTTTTACATAACATTTTACAAAGCAATATTTCTTTGTTTCCAATCGTTTCTTCCATCAATCCTGATAACGATGCAATCAAATGGTAAGAAGATCTGCAGAAGGTTTTTAATGCCAAACTCGTTCCGCAAACTTCTCTCTCTAAATATTTTCATTCATCAGGAAAATATTGAGTTTAAACCGTTAGCTTACAGTTATCAAAAACAAGATCATCGTTATGTAAACCGGATAGGTCGTTGAAAAATTTTCAAATTGATAAAGCCCGGTTTCCACACGTACCTTGTTACTGAAGAGGTTGGTTTGAAGTGTTGTTGTGCCATTTGAGATTAACGAATAAAAACCAGGTGATCAACATGAGAGACCGTTCCACTTGTAATTCATTTCGGAGATGAATGAGCGATTATTACATGTCGAATAAAACTGGATGATGACGTGAGATATTATTTGGCGGTACTTAAGTCATTAAAAGCGTTTCCCGCCCATGTTTAATAAGGAAGGGAAACACTAAATCGAGCCAGAATTTGTTTTATATTGAAGAACAGGTAATGAATAGTGTACATGGAGGTTGAGTATGTCCTTATTTCCGCACTGAAACGATAAACAATCTATAATACCTTTAATCTGAGTGATGAATAAAGAGCTCTTTTAATACAGCCGGTATTTATAGAGAAATCAGTTTTGAGAATATACAAAGATTTGTAAGTATAAATTTCTACATGTAACACATAGTTTGAAGTGTGTCGTTCTTTCATAAGGTATATTGAAGCACTTGTGTTCCGGATGGTTTTCAGTTAGATTTCATTTATACATGACATGAGACGCTATATGTTGCAGAATCGGCAGATTTCGTTGATTTTCAAGATATTCATACTGATCTTGGTAAGTAATCTTTTGAGCCCAGAATGCTTTGCATACTATTCATTTTCAGGTTATCATTGTTTTCAGAGATGAAAAAAATTCGAATTGACAATCTATAATAATTTACTTGCGCCTTTTTTAGAGCCGCAGTTTGACAGAATCAATCATTGTCGATAAACTTAGTGAGTTTCACATTTTCACAGTTATTTTTTTTCTGAATTATCATTCTAAACACAACATCACAAAAATAGGACTACTAATTTTATAACATAGTTGATCGGCGCTTATAACATGTGTTATGGTTTTTTTACAAAACTTCGTTTTTAATTCTGCAGGAATGTTTGTCGCGTGTTAGTTATTTTTTCGACATGGAAGGAGAAAAATATTGTCAGGTCCAACGATGTGTTTTTATAAGATGAAATATATCTGTCTGAAATATTCTTCCTTACACACACACGCTTGTGTTAATGAACGGAATTTCTATTTCTCCGGAATTAGAGTTCTAGTTTTCTCCCAAGGATAGTTTCCTGACAGGATAGTATTTCAGATTTGCGATTTTTTAGTTGAATGGCAAACATTATTGAGTGCAAATATAAAATGCAAAAAAGAAACGACAAGATATTTAACGCAAAAGGCAAATGTTATGAACGAGCTACAAAATAATTATATCATTATTTTGATAAATCCATCATATTAGTAATATGATAAAAGTAAAATGATGAACTTGTAATTGACACGGCGCGGCGTAGAGAAAGGGGAAAAACCGAAAATAAAGAAACCATTTTAGCGATTGTTATGTAATTTTTGTGTAACACGATCACGAACTTTGATACTGAAAGAAAAATCCTCGTGGAGCGAGCGAAGCTGTTGAATTTACCGATCGAAAAGTAGCTTGTGCAATCTGAAACTCTACAAAGTTTATCATGCAATTCCTAACATTCTGATATGTTTGTTATGAACTTCACTTGTCAACTTAATGATTTATTGAGTTCTTAGAAATCTTTCCTGTGAAAGGAAACTGGCTAAGGACCCAATAATTTTCCTAATGGATTGGTGTTATTGAAAATTAAATGCTATTAGTTTAATTACTCTATTTAAATTGGCAACTCAAAATAAATCAAACACAATATTTTCTTATTGATACGACATATATGTAATGTAGTTGCAATTTTCCCTGTTATATCTTTAGGTAACTTTGTGAAAAATCTTAACCATTATGAAATCATCACACCAGAGGAATATTTAGGTGGTTCTCTCCAGCATGGAGATGAAATGTCAAGACTACTTAAGGTTTTTCTATATTTGTTTTGTTTTTTCACGTAAATATTTTTTATTACCCAGAGATGATTTTGCAAACAAAGACTACCATTTTGCAGGTATATTTCTAAAATGTAAGTATATAATATACTTAATTTTAGAAATATACCTGCCCATACACAGTCTCAGAGAAAAAACAAAAATAATATTTTAGATGCTGCTTGTTTCATTTTCTATTTCATATACAAAAAATAGTAAAAACAATTAAAGTATATTTCTTGATTATTTGATATTTTCAAGAGATTATACTCCTGTATATCTGTCAAGACGTTATCCTCATTGTGAGCATCTCTGAGTGGCATATGAGTGTTTTGTTTTTTCCTCTTAACTTCTTGAATCTAATCGATAAAAATCATATTGCTATATCAATAAATAAAAATTTAAATGAAAAAAAAAAACTTTTAAAAAGGGTGACAACCATAAGCTAATTAATTTTGTAAATAAAAGAATTAAAAGTGTTCAGTGTTAAGTTTCAATTGTAATTGTTCCTTGTGGTTACTGATCATTTTCAGATAAATTTAGCAGCGGTGGTGTAATGGTAATGTGTCACACTGGAGGTTTAGGGTTGAGTCCGCCTTATGATCAACAAAAAATTCTTCTGTCATGAAGTCTTAATTGTTATGGGCTGGGTGAGAGCTGGGATTAGTATGAGGATTAGTATAAATTGTGCCAAATTCTGATGATTGTTAGGGAATGGGATAGTAATCCTTCCCCTGGAAGTGCCCATTAGTTAGTGAAAATAGAAAGTCAGGCTTCAGAGGGATGAACTAGAATAAAAAATTCTATAAGCATAAGGAAGTAGGCTCTCAAAGAAAATAAAGAACATAAAGAACTTTACTTAAAAGAAAATCAAGAAAAATTGTTTAAAATCTTTACCAGCAGATCTCATAAGAAGGGAAACATTGGTATTCCAATTAAAATCTGAACATTTTTCCAAAATCTATGTAAAGATAACTGTGAATAAAGATCAAAAGAATTATTGATTACCAAGACATCAAAGTATGCATTCCAAATATTATATCTTATTATGTTTCTGTAACACAGCCCTCTGAATTAGGAAAAAAGTACCTCAGCAAAAAATTGCTGAGGCAATTTCAAACTACTTTGGCAAAATGCCAATGTGTCTCAGAAATTTTTTTTATTATTATTTTTCCTTTTTTCATGAAAATGGACATAAAAAACATGTTTTTAATGCCTTTAAACAATTGAGATGAAGACAATTTTAAATAAAAGAAGATGTATAATAAACATGAAAGATAAAGTTAATCTTTACATAGAAGATCTTTTTGAACATAATAATAATATGAAACTACTATAAGATATTTAACGCAACTATCGTAATAAATAAAAAAATTGTCAGCATACTTTTAAATGAAGCATTATAAACAACACGAGTGATCAATATCTCATGCTAAAAATCATGGTAAGTGATCAAGGCCAAAATTGTTTCCAGTATTACAAGGAAAAACAAAGGTAACTCCATCACAGGTAAAAAAAAATTTTTGAAAAAATTGCAAAAAAAAGGAGTTCTTTATTCTTTTAAAACTTAACAGGTTATTACCTCCACTCTCTGGAATTCTTTACCACAGTCTGTTTTTCCTTCTCATTATAATCTTCAACGCTTTAAATTCAATGTTTATTGTCACCTTTCTTCCTTGTACCTCAATACACATTAGTGGTTTTAAACCTTATATTGAGCGATTAATTAAAAAAAAAAAATATCAGTTTTTCACAGTCTATGGATGTGAATGTACTTTGGCAATCACCAATTCCAGACTTTGTTTTTCATCACCTATTTTTCTGAGTCACAAAAGAGAGATTCACAAGAGTGACTTTATTTCAATTGTAAAGTACTTGAACCATTTTAACTTTTTTCATATGCATATGCTATAAATTGAATATTATGTTAGTAAGTATAAATTTAGAAATTGCATCACACTTTCCTTACATTTGTTAATTTTGCAAGTATCCACCCATCTGCATCAGTGCGATATGTAGCTGACTCTGTTGTTATAATATTGGTTTTAGGTGTCTGCATTTGGGCAGCAATACGAAATTGAACTACACAAACAAGATAGCTCATTCTATAGAGGTGCACTTGTTGAGTATATTGGAAAAAACGGTTCTTATCAAGCAAAATTCCTATCACAAATAGACTGTTTATATTCTGGCTTTGTTAAAAGTGTGGACAATATCAGTTCACCTGTTTTGTTAAATGGCTGTGATGGATATGTAAGACATTCTTATTCTTTTTATTTCTACCATTACTCAATATAATACAATATTTTCGTTTCTAAGAATCAATTATTAAGTAATCAAATATTGTGTTGTGGTGCTTGTGATGTTCCAAAGCACACATTTGATAAACTTATTTGAGGGATGACTTTTTCTGTCAACTATTTAAGTCTAAGGCTAACAAAATTTCATGTTGAATTTCATAGCTTGGATTGGGATTGAGAGGGCTGATATTTCATGTATTCTTGAAAACCATTAGGACCCAATTTACTATTATACTACATTCATGTCGAGCAATTAAGGTCTTTTTGTAAGTCAGTGGGTGAAGAACTTTGTTGACTTTATACTTACAATGTTTGTTTTCTGTTTTTAGGAAGGGATAATACCTGCTAAATCGATGACAATGTTCATAACACCTCTACAAGTCCCTACCAATACCACCAACAAGTTTTATAGAAGACACATGATATATAGGCTGCAAGATTTTAAAACAAAGTCGAAACATAAAGACACTATGATGAAACCAGATATCAGTCGTATGTTATTGTCATCTTTCTGTGTCATGTTTATACTTAACTATTACATTGTTAATCATTATATATAGTTTTCCCTTTCATTTTATAGCTCCAAGGAAAAGACAATCTCGTATGAAACGCTCCAATTACGAAAGTTTTATGAGTGTAAGAAATAAATCAGGAAGAAGAGTGCAGGTAGCTTGACTTTGTGTTTAAATGATTATTTTAATATATTTTATACTACACATGAACCTTTTGTCAATTAGGTTTTAAAGATTTAGCAAGAACATAATTGGTTTGATAAAACAAAATAAAATTTTCCTATCTTGTGTACCTTCATTGAAATTCAAAAAGTTTCTGTAAAGTGTAGACTAAACTACCACTTAGTTGTAGGATGAAAAAGAGTAAGATGAGGAGGAGGAGTCCAAGATTATTTTAATACTTTATTTTTTTTATTGCTATTGCAACAAGAAAAATCTTGTTTATGCAACGCACTTTGATTACAAGTTTGTCTATTTCGTTGAAAAACAGCATTACTCCTGCCGCCTATGTTCCTATTCCAGGATTCGTAGTTTGGCTTTAGTCCTTGTCTTTGTTATTAGTCCAGTTATAATATTGTTTTTTGTTTATCTGTAGCTTTATTACTTGGATTCTTATGATAAAGAAGTTCCATTCTTATATCTTTATCCTGGTGAACGTAGAGGTATAAACACATTTGTCGGAACAGTTTGGATTGCTAAAGATGACGTCACAAAACAAATATTTTACCTTGATGGCCGTAAAAGATATGTATCCACAGTTACCAGTAGACGTGTAGTAGTATTTGTGACTATACCAGGTAAAGTTTATGTTAGCTTTTTGTTGTGTTATTGCCCAAATAGAAATGGCAGAGTTACCGCCAACATATATAGTGACAAGCCTTATATTTCATTTATTCAGCTGGAATGGACTTTGTTTCTCTTGCTGAAAGTAACATAGTAGATGGAGATGAGCATTACATTGAAGTGATGGTTGTTGCTGATGGTTCAGTAACTAAGTTTCATGGTAGAAATAAGGTGGAGAAGTATATTCTGACAATGATGAATATAGTAAGTTGATCCTTTATACATTATGTAATAGACCTTTTTGATTAAACACTGGATGCAAAAGTAATGCTGGCTGAACATTTTGGTTTCAGGGTCCTTTTGACTACAATTACCTTGTTAGCTCATTTCCATAATGATATAGATTACATCTCGTTTATTTTGTTTATTTTGATTTATTTTGAGTAGTTTTCGGATATTTGTCTTTTTTGGTGAGTGCCACAAGGTAGCCGATCTTTCATTTCCCTGTGTTTGTCAATCTCTGTTGTGTGTGTAATGTTGAAGTTCTTCACGTCTCATTTATACGCCAGTTGTTGCTAACTTTTAATTTTTTAGTTCAAAATTGAAAAGTTTAAATCACAACGTGAATTTTTGGAAAACGTATCACTTGTGTATCAGGGATCGAATTAACATAAAATAGATGGTTCGCAATTATTCAATTCGCAATTATTAAAAATAAAAATATTTTTGAAAATGCAAATCATTTTAGACCCTTTTTTCATCCATTTGCGAATTAATTTTCTTGCTAATTGGGGCAGACAGCGAGTCAAAATATCGCTTAACTGTATGCGTTTGGGATACAAACAGGTAAGACACAATAAAAAGTCAAGAGTTGTCCAAATAAAGGGACAGAGCGGATGCACCCTAAACTTAGCTGATGGTCTACAATGACCGAACAAGCCCAATCAACAACAACTGGGCTTGACTCAAACCTGTCCTGATATACTTATGATGGTCAACAATGACCGAGAAGGGTAGTCAACAACAACCATCGCTTGACTCAAACCTGCTACAAACCTATGCGGATACATCCCCCCTCCCGCCTAGATGAACATGAAACAGAAACACCCAATGCGGCATCCCAGCAAAATACGCATAATGGAGCCATCTTCACCAAAAGTAATATCATTGACCAACAGCGTGTTGGATACAACGTAAGAATACCGGCCTGGAGACGTGTACTCGGAACATCACAACAGTCCAAAGAAAGCCAATGATGACACGGTACGCAACATGAGTCTTTGAAAAGGCGAGTATCGTTGAAGCTGAATATGACCGTGAATACACCACAATTGATCAATCGTGATTGGTAGTCGACGGGGACGATGGAAGCGTGCACCCTGGACTACCTCTTAACAAATAATATAGCCGTGGAAAAGAAGAGATGTGAATGTTGGAACCAGATGAGATGCTATGAAATTGAATACCAGCCAAATAAACTTTGATCGTAACTTAGTCTTTGAGCTACCGACACTACGTAACGCTGCAGAACCTCCTCCGATAACAGCCATGTGTGGACGTGCGACCGCTGACAAAATACCTGGAATGAGCGCACACCCACCTGGTATGTAGACAGAGTAGATGGAGCCAACTAAGCTTGCATGTACCGCATGATGCTCAAGTCAAGATTGTCCAAATGGCTTCCGATGGCACAGTTTGCTGAGCACAACAATTGGGGCGAAGACGCCGGAATCGAGTCACCTGTAAACGAGATAAAGCATCGGCAGCACTGTTGTGATAACCTGGAATGTGCTGCATTAAAATATTTAAATTCAATCTGGCCGAAAAAAGAAACATACGCCGAACCAAACGCATAATGAGCCGGTCAACACAAGTGCCGCTCCTCCAAACATGTGTAATGGCTGAGTTGTCCGTAAAGAACAAAATCTGTTGATCACGCCAATGTTCCCCCCAGGTACGCACAGTCGCCACAATAGCGAATAACTCAAGGATATTAATATGGAACAATTTATAGTTGGCAGGCCATTCAACCGAAAACCACTGGGTGCCATAAACTGCCCCAAAGCCTGAACCGGAGGTGTCAGTAAATAACGAAATTGCGGCTGATGAAATCGGATCAGACTGAATAAAACAGACGCCATTCCAAGAAGGAAGAAATTCCAGCCACCACTGAATATCTGCGCGACTTTCAGAATTCAATGATATATGATGACTTAGGCCCGACATGGAAGTAGACAAATCGATAAGTCTCCGTAAAAACATACGTCCCGGTTTAACGACTTTCGACGCAAATGACAAGCTCCTGCTTAGTGCACTTTTTCTTACTCTTCCAAGCAGCTAACAAGTTCATCATTTCTACAAATTTATCTGGCGGCAAACGAACAATTTGAGCTGACGCGTCAATCTCTATGCCTAAATATGATAAACACTGAGAGGGACCAACTGTTTTATCTACGGCTAACAGAACCCCCAACTCAGAGAAAATCGATTGAACTGACACCAGATTAGTTTGGCATTCTTCAACCGACGAAGTGCACAAAAAGAAGTCATCAATATCGAAGCCATAACGAAAACCGTTAAGAATAAAGTCAACCAATCTGCGATTAGGGTGACCCGCTAGCATTTGTTCTAGACAAAATGATGTTAACTGGCAACACGACCGAATCAGGTAACGGACAAAAGAAATCAGGCGGAATACCTTCGTGAGCACCGCGAGACAGGGTGTCTCCCGAAGCAAACACTGCAGACATGTTCGAAACGGCATTGAGCCGGGTTGGAACATCCGCCGCCGTTGAAATAATGGCAAGTCTCCCTGCGCCCCCCAGAAGCCCGGTTTCCCGAGCTTGGGACGACACCTCCCTGGTGGAAACTAGATGGCATGGACTCGACAGTTGATCGCTGGGGGGCACGAAAGGGCGGAGGCCCCTCAACCACATTAACGGATCTCAAAGGGCAAGCGTTGGCGAAGTGACCAAAACTTCGACAGTGAAAACAAAGATGCTGCAAAGGCGCATGCCGCAAAAACCAATTGTATAAATCATCATCTACACGAGCCCAAGACAACTTAGGATCCTGTGCCATGCAATAACAAAACATACGATTGTAATTAAGCCACGCAGAAAGCGAAAAATTGGCCCGCAAAGTCGCATAGCAATGATTGATATCTGACCACCTCCAACGTTCTATCAGGCCAATAATGAATATAGACGCGCATAAAATTTGACCAAGCAATCATCCAAGAATTAAAATTAGTAATTTTGGGTTTGCCTTGGTTCTTAGGCACTAGCCGAACAAGCGGACTAGCGCCACCCACCAACTGAAGCGCAAATTCGTCCTCCACAAGCGATGTATAGTTGGGGAGCAAGTTGTCGAAATTCACGTACTCCCCATTCCTTATTTTGTCCAACGCAGCTTTCGGAATGGCCGGCAAGGTTGCAACGGACTCACCAGCCCCAAATGATGGATACAATGGCACAGGTGTGTTTATGGAAGGATTATTAAATAATATATTCATACCACCCGCTGCTGAACCATTGGGGGCTGTAAACATCTGTCCTAAGCACCCACGAACTTCCTGCGCCACAATAGTCGATAAGTTCGATGATCCAGGCCCAACATTAACGTCTGTATTCGGTGGGCTGAACTGAGTATCATTAGTCGGAATCGTATTACTTCCTCTCGTAGACGTTGCAGCAACTCCGAAGCCCCGAGAATGATGACCCAACGCTATGGGGTCTAAACTAGCAGATAAATCCGTGCTGGGGCCGGCTGTCACATTAATGTCCGGGACCCCAGATGAGGGTGGTAGCAAGAGCAGATCGTGATAAAAATTATAGAGGTTCACAGCAAGTTGTCGCCTCGATTCCTGTGAAACCAAGTGCACCTCCATGGATGCTAACCGTAATGCCTCGTCCGATAATTCTTCCCATTGTTCCAAAGTTCTCCTTTCAGGTTCGATATCTCCCACTGATGACGATGTAGGGTGAGAACGTTTCCTCACACCACTACCTTGACGAGGAGGCAATCGACTTCCTCCACCACCAGCAATAGCCACAACAAATAAACAGATATTAGCCAACACGAGTACGTACAACCACATCCTGGCGAACTACTCTTCGTAAATAAACAAATTTAACCATTTCCACAACTGATCTCCTCTACATAAACCAATTAAACAAGTAACCACAAAACACATCTGACCTAGACGAAAGTGTAACGGAGGCCACATGGTAGGCGACCTCGTGGTGAACTAGAGCCGGCAGTCAAACAAAATGGTACCCATGAAACACTGCTTACTCAGTAATAAAAATGGCAGCCTGACCGCCAGTTAACTTGTGTTAAGCGAGCTTAGCTTCCATCAAAAGAAGCCTCGTGTGATACCACAATTTTAACCTACCATGTTGAAGTAAAATTTGTGGATTGAATACTTTGCAGAATGACAAAACAAACCTTTTCTATATATTAATAGCTGATTCTCTGTCTGTCTGCTTGTCTGTCACGCAAAATGGTAGATTGACCAGTGAGAGAAAATCATTTCTTATCTTTTACGTGACGTCAGTGCAAAACCATTGCTTTGTATCCCCAATTGAATGTGACGTTTAGGGAAAATTATCTCGGTAACCAATAGGGATAACTGACGTTTTTTGGAGTCCGCGATACAGCCAATAGGGAGAAGAAAAATTTTAGTTCAATTTTTTTCTTCAAACTTTTTTCTCATACCACAAAGAAATGGCTTTATCAGGATCAAATTCTTCTAGTGATGGCCCTTCTTCTCCAACACGAAGACAGGCATCCAACAAATCTCTACTTTATTAGTGAACGGGCTACAAAGTAATATTTCTCTGATATGCAAAATGTTTCCACATTCCTCCTTGATCAAATCCAAGTTGAAAAACTCGCTGATATCTTTAAGTACAATTTTTTGAGATAGGTAGAATATGTGTGTAAATAAGAATAAAAGCTGAAGCACAGCCGTATCAAAAGTTATGCTATACCATTGACAGAAAAAATAAATGATAAACAAACACAGTACTTTAAAGTTATGGCATACGTGCGTGTTATACATTACCTTAACGAGATAAATTTTCGCGGAGATAAATTTTCGTGGATTTTGCGGATTTTGGCCATTTCCGCGAAATATGACTCCGCGAAATGTTAATTTTGTTTGAATTTCAAAAAATGGGTATAGATCAGGGTTCAAATTAAGGCTTCGCACGTATGCCATAACTTTAAAGTACCATGCTTGTTTATCATTTATTTTTTCTGTCAATGGTATAGCATAACTTTTGATATGGCTGTGCTTCAGCTTTTATTCTTATTTACACGCATTTTGCGAAGTGAATTCTAAATCTTGCGATGCAAAAGTGTTAAGGTCCGGTCAAATTGCGAAGCAAAAATAATACGTCACTTCAAATTGACTTTTTTTCATTATGTCTACTTTCATTCATTCGCAAAAAAAGAAACTTTTCATTTACGTCATAGTGGAGAAAAAGGAACTCCATCTCGGAGATTACATTAATTTCGTCTTTTATTCATTTTCAATCACGTGGAGGAAGGCCGTGTTTTGAGTCGAATGAACGCATTGTTTTTGATGAAAAGTTCACCTGACGGTTAGTTTTTTATTAAAAAGTGGAGTCTTGTAATTAAGCATTCTGAGTAAATTGGATTAAATGAAAAATCACTAACGTGTATTCAGTATATTGATACTTCCTTGTCTATTATGCCAAATGTCGTTTTCATTTCGTTACAACACAATTCCCCTTTATGTCACTCGAAGAACCAGCAGAGGCCGTTAAAAAATTCCATTCAAAACTTGGAATTGAAAATAAATCGTTTTGAGCATTTTGGCATGTAAGTTTATAAATTGCCGAGCTGTGGTAGGCCTCAAAACCTACCTAAAACCTACCAAAACCTACATTATAGCTTAGGTCGGCAAAATTTCGTCTACGGTCGTAATGGACGGCACGTTGGATTCCGAGGACTGTGTATGTAGGTAGTGGAAGTCCGGAGCTTCCTAAGGGTGCCGAACTGAACAAAAGTAGTTATTTGGATTCATGGAAAAGCTAAAAAGCATCGCAATATGCATAAAATATAATTCGCAATTTGTTGAAAATACCTTCGCCAAATCAGTAGAACACTTCGCTAAAGTTGAAATTTTTTCGCCTGCAGCGCTGTTTTTCCCTTGCTTCGCTTGGGATTTTTTGCGAAGCAACTTTAAAACGGTAATTCGAATGCTGTAGATAATGAACGCGGCGATTAGTTTAGCACTGTATTTAACACTGTATTTTAGTTTTTCATAACCTTTGTTTGTGTATACACGCTTTTTTTATATAAGAACCAGTAAAATCTGACCTGAGGCTGGCTGTTCTTATTTTTGGAGCCTTTTTCAGCCTGAATTGTTCTTATTTTGTTCTTTGCTTTAAGAACACAGTTTCGAATTTCAGCCTCATTTTGTTCTTCTTATTTATGGAACTTCCAGTAAAATAGAAATATTTTTTAAAAACAACTGGTAAAAAGTATGATTGCTGTTCGGTAATGACCCATTTGCACATTTATTTGAGGTGAAAAAAAACAATAAACTTATAAACCATTTACCAATGAGAGAATTCACATCATGAACTGTTCTTATTTTCCAAGAAAATTCAGGCTCGGGCTGTTCTTATTTTGTTCTTATTTTTTGGCCAAATCTGAGGCTCGTGTTCTTATAAAATTGTTCTTATAAAAAAAAGCGTGTAATACATTTTGAAGACAAAATCTTGTTAATCTTGTTAAGGTATTTGGTATATTAACTTGTTTTTTTCTTAAGATATTTCGAAATTGTTGATTCGCAATTTTGATGAAAAGTGGCCATATCAGATCGCATTATCTTAAAAACACTTTGCATTTAGCGAACTGCGAACCCTTAATTCGATCGCTGTGTATGACGAAGTAATACCAGGCTTCTCATTTTGGAAAATTGTGCTGACATGGTAAATCACGTGCGTAAATCTCTGTGCGTATGCAATCATGTACGGTACCAATAATGTAATAACGAAAGTAAGAGTAGCTACATTTCTAGGTTAGCTAGTATGATTGGCCACACTGCCATTTTCTCTTTCACCTCACAACAACATACATGATTGCACCCTCCATCCGTGAAGAGCCTTAACTCAGATAGTTCAAATTCAGTTGAGTCTGTTTTCCAGAAATTATGATATTAACACCGCCAAACCCACTACAGGACGCCCTAGACAGTCCAGGTGGTGCCTAGTATGGCGTACCAACAAGGACCTGGAACGTTGCTGCATCCATCAGGTAGTTTTCACAACATGTCGACCCGCCGAACATCACTTTGGAGAAAATCAAGCCAGCCTCATTTACAGACAAGGAATATCAATCTTTTATGCATCTAATTGAACGCGGATTCCTTTCACAGAAGCACGATGTTGACGACCATACTAGACCTTTCTGGGTTTTTGGCCAAGAACTCTATACCATGGATGGGTTGATATACATGGAAGGTCGAGTCCTTATACCGAAAGCTTTATGCAACGCTGTCTTCAATCACCTCCACATTAGTCAAGGGGTGAATAGTATGAGAGGGAACGTTTAGAGACGGTTTTTCTGGCTTGGAATGGGATCACAATTTAACCTCAAGCGGTCACAGTGCAAATGATGTAAGGAAATGGCACCATCAAACCGTGTTGAAACTCTGAGACATCACAACCAATCAGAGTATCCCTTTCAGATGGTGGTAACGGACCTGTTCCACATGGCTGGTCGACTGTATTTGGTATATGCCAATCGATTTACTGCCTGGGCAGAAGTTGCATCGACAGCCAATGTCAACGCAAAAGCAGTTTGCAACATCCTCCATCGATATTTCATTAATTTTGGAGTCCCCAAAGTACTTTCAAGTGATGGGGGCCCACCGTTCCAGACAAGCGAATTCTCATCATTCTTGAAGTCATGGGATGTTTCTCACTCTACTTCATCAGCTTACTATGCGCACAGTAACGGACATGCGAGGCAGCCGTCAAACATATGAAGTGAATTGTAACTACAAACGTTGGTGTTGATGGTTCCTTTGACACTAATTTGGCTGCAAAGGCACTATTACTGCATCGAAATACACCATCTTTTGATATTGAACTACTATTTAGGAGACCAATTTGGGACCACCTCCCTCAACCCAGATGCTTTCACCACGAATGGGTTGAATTGGCTAATCTCTGGGAGTAGGTGATGATGAAGAGACGATCATCAAATGTAAAAAAAGAGGCTTGTACGGGTTTACATATATACGGACATATATACTTAGGGGTTTACGATGTAGGAAAGTTAGTTAATATACGCTGTTCATGAAGTTAAGACTTTTATTTTTTCAGATTTGCCTATGAGTTGCATTCCAAGATTTTTGGCAAATTCGCAAAACTAAATCCCGCAAATCACGATTTTTTTTATGTTCAATTCACAAAAATTTGTCTTGTAATGAAACAATTTATATGAATAAGGCAACATATTTTACTCCCTATTTAAATTAGGATTAATCCAAACTGTATACAAACCTTTCGACAGTTGGATTTGATTTGTGTTCGGAATTAGGTCATTTCTACCTTTTTATGCCATTATGAAAAATATTTGAAAATCAGGCAAAATTCAATACCAATTATTTCAGATTTCTTTTTTAACCAGAGAAAAAGAAACATTTCTATGAATTTCTATGAATTGAATTTTAGCTTCGTAGGATGATAAACTGAGATTTTTATTAATCGTTATTGATTTACCCATCGTCATAAAATAGAGAAATTCAGTAACTATTTTCCCTTTAGGTATAATGATATAGTTAAAATTATATTATGATGCCAGGGTCTATTCTAGAATGGAAGGGCAGTGTCCAGCAGAAGGGAAAAAGGGCACATTATGAACATTCAAAGGGCACTTTTTGAGGAAAAGGGCAATCTGAGCTTTATTTCGGTGGGTTAAGTAAGAGTGATTTTTGAAGTTTTTAAATTGAAATAGATTTTAAAAAAAAACAAAAATGCAGAGGGCAGCAGACGCTCTTTTGGCTTAAATTAGACCCTGGATGCTGTAATTCAAGTTTCTATAAGGTCTAAATTTTGTTTAATGGAATTTTGTTAATTAGAATGAAATGATTATAAATAGTTTCATAGTTGTAAGAAACTTGATCTTGTTTTTCCCACTAAGTCTAGTGAAATGTATGATGTTTTTTATAATATTTCCCCACAGGGCGAAATATATGTTCAAACCGGCATTTTCCTTCTTCTTTCTCTGTTCACTTTTTTAGTCGCACTTCAGTATTGAACTTTGACTTAGCCAAGGTAGATAAGACTAGAGTCTAGTCTTCAGTGAAGTAGAGTGCCATTTTTTTCAGGAAATATTAGTTGCATTTAGATCTGATAGTTTTTAGCTATGTCCATTATAAATAACTTCTCAGTCACTTTTTAACTCCTCAGAAAAATTGTGAGAGTAACCATTTGATGTTCCTACATCTTCATTTCATAATAATTTTAAAATAATTTTTTTTGTTGTATTAAGTTCAATTATACCATGATTAATATAGACAGCATTTTGATATGAGTACAAGTTGATGGTAGTTATACCATTGTGATACAGTTTGCTTATGGTTATCAATGTACACACAATAATTGATAAACTTTTTGAAACTTTGGGGAATATATAGTTTCAATTTTTGCGAATCTCATTTTCTCTTATTCTAAGGCTGCTGATGTTTTTAAATCAAAGTCACTCAGTGTACGAATCAATCTTCATGTTGTTCGAATAGTACTGATTGAAGATGATGAGGTAATTGGTTGATTGTCGATCTGGTCATGGATTATGAACAATTGAAAGAAAATTGCTTTTTTATGTGACTCATTTGTTTATTTTCATAGGCTGGCTTCAGATTCTACAGACGAAATCCATCTAGGACATTGGTTTCTGCATGTAATTTTGTTTCTACTCTTCAAAATAGCAATAATGATCATATTGATCACTTTGACTTTGCAGTTGTCTTAACAAGGTAAATATTCGTAGATGATTGAGTTCTATAGATTTTGACATTTTCGAGAATAAAACGCTGTCTTGATTTTAGAAAAGATTTTGGTCCATCTGGTTACGCTCAATTGTATAGTATGTGCTCCAGTAAGAGAAGTTGTGTTTTGGTACAAGATGAAGGCTTGACATCAGCATTCATAATTGCTCATGAAACTGGTCACCTGTGAGTTCATTGTCGTCTTGTTTTGAGGTTTTCCTTAATTGTGTTGTTAGTAATTTGTTTGTTTTTTTAATTTTTCAAGATTTAAACATTTTGCAGTAGTTAATCAGCTATCTATTTGAATTCACATCAACATGTATATATTTATTACTGGACTGATTTCTTTGACTGATACTCTGAAACTCTTTCGTAAGAATCATTTTCTGGTGCTCATTGTATCTCTGTTTGTCTTGAGTGTTTAGAATATTGTTTTTCTCTAAAGTATTTTCCTGATTTTGTTAAGTATTAAACTAGGTTAGGTTTAGACCATGATGGAGAGGGTGAGAGTAGTAGCTGTAGAGACAGTGACACAATGATGGCTCCAGTGATTGTGGCAAGATATGATAATTATCGATGGTCTCAGTGCAGCAAAGAAGTTCTGGAAGAAACTCTGTCGTAAGAATCACTTTCTCATGCTCATTGTATCTGTTTGTCTTGAGTGTTTAGAATATTGTTTTTTTCTAATAGTTACTTCCACTGTTTAAAGAACAAACCCAGTGAACGTAAAAGAAATCGCTATCCCTTCTATTCTGGTAGTACTTACACACTCGATGAACAATGTGCATTCACTTTTGATAAATCCTATTCGCAATGTAAACATGTAAGGTTTTGTAACTGATCAGTATTTTTTTTTTTTTTTTTGATTCCAATTTTGACATTTTAATTTATGTCTTCTCTTCTCCAATAGTTCCGTTATGATCCCTGTAGTGTTTTGTGGTGCAATGATCCTTACAAACCATCGTATTGTAAGACCATGCGTAGCCCAGCTCTCGAAGGGTCAGTATGCGGGAAAAACAAGGCATGTGTGATTTTCTCACCTGAAGTTACTAACCATGTTTTGCAGATTCATTTATTCAATACCTTACTATTTAGTACTGCCTTCAAGGGAAATGTAAAGAGGGATATCCCACGGCGGGCATAACAGCAACAACAACAACAACAACGAAAGCACCTATTGTTGATGGGAGTTGGGGGTCGTGGTATTCTTGGTCTGAATGTTCTGTGACCTGTAGTCTCGGTGTACAATCAAGAATTCGAAATTGTGATTCTCCAAGGTACAATGCTTAAATGGGTCTTCATTGATGATAAATCTTCAGTTTGCGTTCATTCTTTCGTTTTATAGTCCGGGTCCAGGTGGTAAACCATGCAAAGGACAGGACTTGGAACAACAAGTTTGTAATACTCAGGTGGGAGTGCAGAAACTTGTGATTTTGACCATGGTGTGAGTGTGTGGTACGATTTGTTGGATGTAGTGTGTGTTTCGATTTTAGGCTTGTTCTGTCATCAAGTCGTTTGAGAGTTTTCGTACTGAACAATGCGTTTTGGAAAATGGCGATGGATGGACTTACTATACTCATTTGGATTTTGACGTCCGATGTGAGAACCACTTTCTGCATTTACTATTATTTCATTACTTCTTCAATACGGTATGATATGATGTTGGACGTTTAGTGAAACAACGACGAAACAACCTAAATTGTTCGTTTGAATCTGGCTTGTGTAACTGGCAGGAAGATAAAAAGTTTAGTGATCTTTCTTGGATTTTGAATAGTGGTTCAACGCCGAGCGCTAAAACAGGTCCATCTGTCGATCATACGTTTGGAGATGAGAAAGGTATTACTCATGAAAAAAGATAAAAGGCCTCTATCACATTGTTTATTTACATTGTTTGGTTAGACCTCTATCACATTGTTTTGTTGTATGTGTTTACCTTTACAGGGAAGTATCTTCACATGGAAGCTTCAAGCACATATGAACGCAGGAAACAGGAAGGGAATGTAGCAAGGTTGTTGAGCCCTATAATCCGTGTGCCTCAAATTTGTTTCAAATGGTTTTATCACATGCTTGGATCGGATATGGGGGAATTGCAAGTAAATCTTCTCTACTCCAATGGAAGTGAAAAGCATATTTGGAGCAAAAAAGGTAACCATGGTGATAAATGGTTCGAAGCACAAGCAACATTCGACTCTGTTGTTGATTACCAGGTAAGCTGAATTAATTTTCCACATCTATTTTAACATGAAAACAAGCTTCCACCTTATCTTTTCTTAAAGATTGTTATTCAAGCGGTTCGTGGTAGACATTGGGCAGGAGACATGGCTATTGATGATTTGTCAGCGGTGACCGGGCAATGTAAGAATAGCAGGACAGGTAAATGACATGGAAAATAGTTTTTATTGTTTTTGAAATTACCTTCTAAGTGGTCGTTTCCTTTTTAGAAAATAATCCTTGTAAGCTTTCCTGTCGTTCGCGAGATGCACTACAGTTTAATATGAACATGAATGCTATTGACGGTAGAAAATGTGACGAGTCAAGATGGTCCAGCGATATCTGTTTGAATGGAAAGTGTGTGGTATGCAAAACTAGATTATGGATTTCATATTTATACAATATAAATAAAATCATAATTCCCTCTTTCACTTATATTTAAGAAATTCGGTTGTGATAACAAATTTGGTTCGTCTTTGGTACACGACAACTGTCGAATCTGCGGGGGCAACGGTTCCGCCTGCGTGAGAAACGAAGGAAGAATAAGAAGCATCCCAAAGAAAGGTAATAGGTTAAGTTGGAAAAGTGATGCTGTTCTTACAACCAAGATTTAAACGGTACATTGTTTTTAGATTATGAGAGTTTACTGAAAATACCCAAGGGTTCTACATACATCAATATTACCGGTTTAACAAAAGAAACGCATTATTTTGGTTTACGGAAGGTTTCAAGTAATGGAGTTTATCTAAGCACTCGAATGGAAGATTATCATGTTGTCGAAGGAATCACATTTCATTTCCGAAAGGACAGAAATGGACGACAACGTATTCTGTCGGATGGACCAACAAAAACAGACCTGGAGTTGGTGGTAAGAGATGTTCGTTTCGGTGAGGGTGTGGTTTTTCAAGTATCGAACATTCATCGAACATTCATCGAACATTCATACTTTTAGATGGACTGATGATGGATTTAAAATCCGAAGTATATTGTCCATAAAAACAATCATTGTCATTTTTGGTTTATACCTATATGAAAAGTACTGAAGATTACCACAACGGTTTTGTCTGATAAATTTTATGCTTTTTTTTAGATCTATTCATACTCTCATCGACGAAGAAAACCAGTTATTGTAAATTATGAGATGTTTGAACCAACTAAAACAAAAGTTTCGTACAAGTACGAAATCAAAGGATGGCAACCATGTTCAACAACTTGTGGTACAGGTATGAAATAGCAGATTGATCCACAATGTTAAGTGTTAGATCATCATATCATTTGATTGTTATAGGAAAGCAAAAGTCCATCCCAGTCTGTTTGAGATTACCTGACCTGAATGAAGTCGAGGCTACCTTTTGTCAGCATTTACGAGAACCGATATTTTTAAGAGTTTGCAAACTGCATGACTGTTTCGAAAAGTAAGCTTATAATTTTCTGTAATATTTTTCTATGGTTACAAAAGTTATGATTATCTTACTTCATAAACGGTATATGACGAACTGTGTTGCACATATTATAGTTACAAGTGGCTTGTGAGAGGTTGGACTCCTTGCTCCACAACATGCGGCGCCGGTGATAAAACGCGATTAGTACGTTGCTATCGAACGCGTGATAACGCATTTGTTTCGTCTGCGTATTGTCCAAAACCTGTTCCATCGACTCAAACAACATGTAATTTAATGGAATGCCCAAGAGTTTATAAATGGGTGGCATCCGACTGGCATGTTTGCACTGAAACTTGCGGGGGTGGAATACAAACACGGTCTGTAATTTGTACTGACATTTCCAACAAAGAAGAGGTCGATGATCGTAAATGTTCGCATATGACTAAGCCAAATGTGCTCGAACCTTGCAATATATTCGAATGTGACACTTTCATTTGGAATGTGACAATGACAGGACAATGTACCAAGTCATGTGGAGGAGGGATCAAAGCGCGTATTATAAACTGCATCAATGAGAAAACAAGACTGCTGGTGGAAAACAAGTACTGTGATGGGCCTTCACCGCAGAGGATTTCTCCTTGTAACGAGCATTTATGCCCTGAATATGTTTGGGATATCGTAGAATCTAGCCCTTGTTCTGTGACCTGTGGTACTGGGACTATTACAAGGGTAATCCAATGCATAAATAAAGTCACTAATCGGCATGAGAGACAATTCAACTGCCAATCTCAAAAACCAACCAAGGTTATCTCATGTTATGAAAGAAAATGTACCAGGTAAGTGGAAAATTCATTGGTGTTTTGGCCTGTCATTAGGAGAAATATGGTATTCTTCCTCAACTATTTATTTCAGTTACAAAGTAGCTTACAGTGTTTGGAGTGGCTGTAGCACGCAGTGTGGGATTGGCATACAGAAGCGACATGCGTACTGCGTTAGTAGCGACTATCAGGATGTAGTACCGGCAGATTTATGTGCAAAGGGAAACTACACTTTACAACGGAGTTGCCAAAAAATACGTTGTGCACCTGCTGGTATTTCCTTCAAACATGTTTTTTTGGAAATTTGAAAAATAGTGTTTACTTGCATCGATAACTGAGTACAACGTTGATAGTTTCTTCTGTTTTATTTAGACGATCTGAAGTGTAATTTTGATGAGCGCATCTTTTGTAATTGGATTAACATACAAAGCGATGATTTTGATTGGACGATATCTAATCGAACGCCATCAATGAATACTGGACCGCTGACGGACCACACCACGAATACCGGTAAAATGCTGGCCTTAATTTAACAATTCTTGTACGTACTTGCACATGCGCAAATACTACCAAAATCTCCAGGTGGAAGGCTATTACGCAATCGCTTTTCGTAATCGCTTAATGTTCTTGAAGGTATGGTTTCCATTAACAACTATCTTTGATTCCAGGATACTTTGCGTACATCGAAACATCACGTCCACGGAGAAAAGGTGAAAAAGCCCAACTGACATCCCCCTTTGTAAAGGTGCCCCGAGGCTGCTTCATATTCTGGTATCATATGCGCGGGACGACTATTGGAAAATTAAATGTCATGATTTCATCCAAAGATGGAACTCGGACGATTTTTGAAAAGGAAAGCTATCGAGGAAGGAAATGGCTTTTAGCCAAAATAGATGTTGTTGAAAAAAATTCTGTCAGTGGATATCGGGTGAGTTGTTATGATTCTTATTAATTGTTCGGTTTACAGGTGTTTTACGTCAAACAAAATCTCTTCACCAGTTCATTATAGAAGCTACCGTCGGTCATGGAGTGTATGGTGACATAGCTATCGATGATATCGAGTTTGCTGGCGTACCATGTGCAGAAGTTAGTCAGTCGTCTCATTACACCAGTAAGTGTTCCAGTCAATTCTTGAAATGTCCAATCACCTTTACCACATTGTATTTTGGGCATTGGTTTTTATTTGTTTCAGTTCCGTCTGGTTGTCGTGAAATCTCACCACTTTGCAATCATAATTCTCGCAAGCAATACTGTATCGACAGCAAAGCTTACAGAGCGTTGTGTTGCAAGACTTGTGCTGCGCTGCATGCAGAAATTTAATCGCGAATACCAAGATTCATATGTCATACATGTTGCGAATTACATTTTTACGAAAAACATACTAATAAAAGATGCTTTGACATTGACCGTGCTTCTGTTATGAACAGTTGTCCACTAGAGTTTATGTTGTGGATGATCGTGTTTCTGTTATGGACAGTTCGTCCACTGATGTTGTGGATAATTCTTCATTACCGCTTCTCTGTTAGCAAAGTTGTGTTTCAATATTTACATTGTATATTTCTTGAAAAATAACCATTTATAAAGATGCCTTATAATTTTCAGTTTGTTGGTATTTACTGACCTCATCAATATTTTCTTTACGAAGTTTAGGTTCTTCAGACTCTAAATCGCAGACTAATTGCCAATTCAGTCGAGTAGTAGGAATGTTTTACTTCGGTATTCGCTTGGCTGCTACCGTAAAAAACGTAACTCAATCGTGCAATTTCGTAATTTTATCATGTAATGCGTCGAAAACAATTTATCGCGCCTAACCTGGCTGGTACGCACTCACCCCTTGATCACCCCTTAGATGCATGGATGTAATTGAGCACAAAATAGACTGGAGTATCACCACGAGAGAGATTTTCATTTGTTTATTTTGTTTATCTTGTTTGTTTATCTTGTTTGTTTATCTTATTGGTTTGCTATTTTGGTGTGAGAAGCGAGGTGTTCTTACTGCTGACAACACTCACTTTTCTTTGTATATAACAGTTCATTATTTTTGAGCTGGTGTAAACAGATGATTATCCCTAATATTTTACTGGATTATTCAAATGCTATATAGAGCATGCTCATCGTTTTACTGCGACTATTTGTATGCAGCGATGGTGTAGTGGTTATTACCTTTGAGTGCAACCGCTGCGACCCGTGTTCGAGTCCAGTCATATCGTATCTCAATACACCACTCCGATGCGCTTTAAAAGCAGCGTATCAGCCCATTAGGAGCCATCGACTGACTGCACACTGGCCTTCGGGCAAGTTAGAGCAATGCTTTACGTATCTCTGGCGTTAAGTCAACTAATAGTTAAGTTAACTAATAATAATAGTTGACTTACCGCTTACTTACTTACTTTGTTTGCATTTTTATATATCGATAATATTGACCAGAGGACAGGTGTTATGATTTAAATTGTAGATTTTAAAAAACCAAATTGCTCCCAAATTTTACCTCTTAAACCTGGTTTCAATAAAACAAAACTAATATTGTTGCTATGTTCGTCCTTCCGGTTTTTGAAGTTAGTTTTAGGCGTTCGCACAATTTGTTGTTGTTGCCTGTTCAATATACGGACTATCCAAATGGCAAGAAACCCTGGTTTTGAGGTTGCTTTCAATTATCTTTAAGTTTTTTTTACCTTCGTGCTACCTTTCGATTTTGTGAGAAACAACGAATTCTTAAATTCAGAAAATTCTAAGAGTTAAAAAAAACTAAGAAAATGGCATCATGCTAATTGAGCTTATATTTCTTTTTATTTTTATTTGTGTGAATAATACCGATCTAAATCCAGCTGAGAGAAGAAGAGTAAATATCAGGAAGAAGCGCAAAATTGGAACTGTAATGAACTGCTGAAAACAATTATATGTTTTATGCTTTTCTTCACCTTTTTCGTCATGTTTTTCGTCATGTTTTTCTTCACCTTTTTCGTCATGTTTTTCTTTCATTTTATCCCTTATGCTTTCAAATGTTTTGACACCGTCACCAAACATGGTCGTAATATCAGCCATTTTGAAATCAAGCTTGTTTATGAAAATGAAGGAAATAAAATATAAGTCGTCGCTTGGAAAAAAATGAACGAGATGATCAATGTGCGAACCCAAACAACGACTGTGCTGTTCTGTTTGGTGCGAGAATATAGGCGACTCAATACATCCATCCGATCAGTCGGAAAATATGACGGACGGATATGGCCAACTTGTTTTATGCATTATTTAGCGCGAGAAAATTTGTCTTTGGCGGAAGTCACATGTTTTAATGATTTTAATATTCCTCTTGATCTATTATTGTCAGACAGAAGCATTACGAAAACGTTCGGTCACACCATACACTGGAGAATTTATTTACATGAAAATCACCTTGTAAATGTTTATACAGTGTGTTCACCCATGGTCCACCAGAAAGTGGACACCTAACTTTCAATAAGCATATCTTTTGTTTTTCGTGCTTGTTTTTCTCAATTTTCATATTAACAGAAAGAAAATTTTTTGTTCTTTCTAAATATATGACCTTTTTCATAGAAAAAACAATTTTTCGGAAAATTTAATCGATTTTACTACAAAACCATGACATTAAATCAATAATGACCAATTAACGCTTGCTTGAATAGGAGTTAACGACTCAAGTAGCATGGGAAATCATATAAAACTAAAATATTGTAATAAAGCTGCGTTTATACAAGGAAAACTTTACGTTTTTACAAGCTTGAAACATGAAGTTTCATTTCTAAAACTCCCTTACAAAGATTTAAAATCGTGCTTTTTGATGGTAGATTTCTACCTAAAAACAGTTGTCTAAAAGCCTGAATAACAGCTACATAACTTTTTGTCTCGTGGATCTTTCTTAAACGAAAGTTCGCTGCTGCACTATTAACTGTATGATTGAATAAATTCCATAAAAAGTTTGTTTTCTTGCTTATAAAGATTTTGGCAATGCGTTGAGAATATGAAATTATTAAATCAAAATAAAAAATTAAAGGTAAGTTTACACAATGAAAAAAAATTTCGTGACAAAATTAGCACAACACCAACAGCGGTTGTTTCAACTACAGTGTGTTTCAAAAATTTCAAAAATAAGGCTACCCAAAAAATAAGAAACGTTCGATACTAAAAGAAAGAGAAAGAAAAGGGCTATCCAATGACATTAAAATGATATTGAAATGTTAAATATTTCAGAAGTTATAAGGGATTTTATCCGACATTTTATCAGTCTGATTTTTTATGATCAATTAACACTTCGATATAATAGCAGCTAAGTCGTAAAAAATCTAAAAACACTATTAAAAGCACAAATATATTTTTTGTTTCTTTGCACGTGCTGTACACAACACAGCTCTTTTCCTCAGCTTTAGCTACTGCACACGTCTTAAGTGCAGAAATAATTTTCTCATATGGGAGTTTGTTAATTACTTTCCACTTAATTACAAAGAAAGTTGTAAATTTATTCGAATATTAATCACAACAGTAAATGTAATTGCTATTATATCGAAGTGTCAATTGATCATAAAAAATCAGACAAATAAAATGTCGGATAAAATCCCTTATAACTTCTGAAATATTTAACATTTCGATGTCATTTTAATGTCATTGGATAGCCCTTCTCTTTCTCTTTCTTTTGGTATAAAACTTTTCGTATATTAAGCATCATGTCAAACGCTACAGTGAATAATTTTTTGGGTAGCCTTATTTTTGAAACACACTGTAGTTTCAACGAAACAAAAGGCTAATTGCTCGTTAAAAGTCTGTTTTATTGATCATTACAAAATTAACAACCGTATCCAAACAAAAAAATACATAATGTTCTTTAAAATAAAAATCTTTATAAATAACAACTTATATTTTTGGAAAGCTCGTAAATTCTGTTTTCCAACGGTATAAAAACCGCATTGTATTGTTGAAAATTCGAAAAGTTATTTATGTTTTAAACAAGGTGGCCACTCTCTGGTGGACACACTGTATTTTCTAAATTTTCATTGATCAATTTGGATACAAAAGCATGATGAAAGTCAGTTTTTTGTTCCCGAGATATTGTCATTTAAAGTTTTTGCTTAAGACTTGATCTCCATGGCAACGTGACATCACAAAGTTCAAGAAGAAATAGCTGACATATAAATATGTCAATAACTCAGGAAACTGTTAGAACTTTGTAGGTATATTGGCCAACACCTACAATCCTATACATCGCAGTCAAATCATCACAAGTTTCTTTTTTTATTGACAGCCGTATACACGCTTTTTTTTTTATAAGAACCAGTAAAATCTGACCCGAGGCTGGCTGTTCTTATTTTTTGAGCCTTTTTCAGCCTGAATTGTTCTTATTTTGTTCTTAGCTTTAAGAACACAGATTCAAATTTCAGCCTTATTTTGTTCTTATATTATAGAACTTCCAGTAAAATTTAAATTAATCTTTTTAAAAACAAACTTCTAAAGCATTTGCCAGTGAGTGAATTCACATCATGAGTTGTTCCTATCATGAATTGTTCTTATTTCATAAGAAAATTCAGGCTTAGGCTGTTCTTAATTTTTGAAACATTAATTTGAGCCTCAGGTTGTTCTTATTTTGTTCTTATGTTTTGGCCAAATCTGAGGCTCATGTTCTTATAAAATTGTTCTTATAAAAAAAAACGTGTATTATCACATAACTTTGTTTTCATCAAGCTACTCAAATCTGTTTATTACGATAACGAATTTTCGCAAAGTGTTTTGTTTGAATTTTGGTGAAACATTCTTGTAGATGTACATTGCAAACTCCACATTTGAAATTACCAATGGCTAATGAATTGGTTTTAGTCTGCAATCTATTTCTGAATCATTTGGAAAAACCAGAAAAAATTAAATACAGTACACTCCCGATAACTGGAACCCCCGATAACTGGAACTTCCAGTAACTGGAACTGTTTTTGAATTCCCGTTGAACCTTCACTAATACTTTCACACAAAAATCACTCGATAACTCGAACCCCCGATAACTCGAACATTCGTTAAGTCGAACCATTTTTCCTGTCCCCTGAACAGAAATTCCCCCGATAACTCGAACTTCAGAGGAAAAATGAAAACAAATGCACTGAACTTGTAAACCCTCGCAGGGACGTATCAAGACATTTTGATTGGGGGCTCAATAAATCTCTATTATCGAAAGAGGCCGATGCGCCAAGAAAATTTTTGAAAAATACTACCTCTAGATTGCCTATAAAAGCACTCAAAATCCCCCTAAATCTACGTCCTTGCCTCGCCATCGCCAAGGTTTAATCTTTTTCCAGTTACTTTAGCTGTGCAACTCGCTTTAGAATGACTTCGTAAGAAATAAAATATGGTTCTTTGCGAAACGCCCTGACTTTCCTTTTTTCAAATGTCCAACTGTTATCAACAGAGGATTTTCCGGCTCGCATTGGACTTCCAAGTATTCACCCAACTCTGGTGTCCATATCTCTTTATACACGTGGTGTCCTTTAATTTGAGTTTCATGGGAAATTTCAACAATAAGGATGATAGGCAGTTCATTTTGTAACAAAATCTTGTCAGTGATATTTGTAGGCATACAAAATACAAGAAGACATTACAGTGACGAAGACATTACATTCGAACGTTTGCTTTCGAATTTCGATTAGAGTTAAAGCTTATCCTAGTGTGCATTGGAATGTCGAAGATTTAACTCCGAGTGTCGTTTTATGTTTACACTTTACAATGGGCTCTGTTTTTTTATTCAGTTAATTGTCGGACGGAAAATCGATACTTTAAACCCTCACAGAAAACTTAAGAGGAACAACTGTACTATTTTTAAGTCTTGATTAGCTGGTATGGACCTAATTTCTTCCCAAACAATTTAGACAGGACACATAGCCTAACAATCTGACATTCTGAGTAATGTTTATTTTCTCAATGGAATTTGGTAGAGGAGACCTCAGACTACCAAGATCGACCAGGTGACTTTTTTGGAAATGCCTGTATGTCACGTGATTGATTACGTCATAAATTACGGTCAGTAAAAATTTTATCTTCCCAAAAGTCATATTATTATACATCAATCGAAAGATCTTTTAAAATGGAACAAAAATTGTATAAAAACATATGCCTGAAAATTTAGTCCTGAGGTTTTTTAGGTCCTTAAATATTTTGATGACGTCATAAAAAAAGGATTAGAAAAAATCTTGCAAATAAATTTAATTCGCTAATTTTCGACTATTTGTGACAATTTTGTTCAGAATTTGATTTCTGATCTTTTCCACATAAGTAAATTCACTGAGGAAAAGATGCTGACTCCGCAGTGTCATTTCTTTTCATAAAAAAGTGTTTTATAATGTTTTGATAACATATGTTGAATGATTAAATGTGGAGATAAAATAAAGTTTGAATTACAAGTAGTTTAAGGAAGGAAGTCGCTATCCGAAAAATCACTTTGTTCGTCCTCTGAAGTTGTGAAGTCTTGTTCTCATTCTGAATCTGACAACACTTTCACTGCATCTGCATTTGATTGCCACTCTGAGTCTGCTGAACATCCAGCTTCTGTTGCAGGCTGTTAAAAGTGCTTTTCCTGGCATGGGTCTGAAGCACTTTGCTGAAGGCGCGTTTGTTTCTTCATCACTTATCTCAACTTCTATGTCCGCTTCGTTTCCTGATGCTCGAGACAAAACTCTCTTATTGCTCTTCTCAGATTTTTTCGGCTTCATCAGTGATGGAGGTAGTTGCTTGCCTGTGAACCATTTAGGAGTCAAATGTTTAACCTTCTCTTCGTAATTCCAGCCGCATTGCTTTGGATCTGGCCTTGAAACATTTCTTTCCAATCAGCGTAGCCATATAAAGCATGTCAAGTTTACACGTTTCAACTCTTTCTCTATGGATTGCGGGTCGGCTGGAATCGCTGCAAATGATTTTGTCTTCAAATTTTTGTAAATGCGAATTCTTGTCTCCATTAGGTTTCCCACTATACATAACTGTTTGTACGAATACCTTTGCATCACCCAAGACTCTCTCCGACATATGTTCGCATAATATGTTCTTTAGGTTTGATACAACGAAAGAAGGCCAGTCCATCAATGATCCATCTTGCGTTTTTTGACTGTGCTTCAACAAGTGAATTTGACTCCTTGATCATGAAATTGCGAAGTACAGCTTTATCTCCTTGTCACAGTGTACCATTAAGAGTAGCAAGGCTAAGAGGTGTGGTTGTGATTGGATACGCGAATGCTTCTTCAACAGATGCAGCTTTTCAAACTAGAAGCCCAAAAGCTTGACGATCTTCTTTCGATATTGAGACCGCTTTTGGCGTTCTCTTCGGTTTCTCAATACCAGTCTGCAACTTAAGCCTCTTAATAGGTGAAAAGAAACTCTCTTTACCATCGACAAGACGATTCTTCGTGAATTCTTTGAACCGTTCATTTCCAGTTTCAGGAGCATTCAGAACATCATTAATCACCTTCACGTCCACCTCGGTGCCAGTGCATATCAATTTGGCTGATACATCTGAAAATGGGTTAACCTTGTAGGCTCGGAGCTTTCCTTTGAAAGAGTGCACATTCCTGTGGTGATTGGTTTTTCCAGAATCTGTTAGTTCTTTATGAGTAGATGACGTCTTGATTCTCAATTTTTCTCTCATAGCTGACCTCAGCTTTGCATGAATGTGCATTGTCTGGACCCACTTGTGAGTAATGTCTACGTTTGTGCTATAGCCAGGTTTAAATGGTCCGGCTGTTCCTTTTGTTTCTCGGTTAAAGTATTCAGTTACCAGGTCACCATGAACTGCTGCAAGTTTATCACCAGAATAGTTAGCACTAATCCCACGGTTTCTCAGGTTTTCGTAAGCTGCATCATTGCTTGTTTTAAGTTCAGCAAGCATTACATGCTGGTAAGACAAATAGCGCGCATAATTTTGGTGGTCAAAAGCAAAAACATGACGCAGCATGTTAATTGCCATGATAATTCATTAACTGTTACTACAAAGATACTCTCGCTTATGTATTCTCACACAACGTAGAAATGAAACTGCTGAGTCAGCATTTTTTGCTCAGTGAATTTACTTCTGTGGAAAAGATCAGAAATCAAATTCTGATCAAAATTGAGAGGTTACATGTCACAAATAGTCGAAAATTAGCGAATTAAATTTATTTGCAAGATTTTTTCTAGTACTTTTCTATGATGTCATCAAACTTTTTAAGGACCTAAAAAACCTCAGGACTAAATTTTCAGGCATATGTTTTTATACAATTTTTGTTCCATTTTAAAAGATCTTTCGATTGATGAAAAATAATATGACTTTTGGGAAGATAAAATTTTTACTGACCGTAATTTATGACGTAATCAATCACGTGACATACAGGCATTTCCAAAAAAGTCACCTGGTCGATTTTGGTAGTCTGAGGTCTCCTCTACCAAATTCCATTGAGAAAATAAACATTACTCAGAATGTCAGATTTTTAGGCTGTGTCCTGTCGATCGAAAAAGTTTTTCCTTTTATACTATGGGAAGGAAAAGTAAATTGTCGGACGGAATCGATAAAAATTGAAATTGAACAAAACTAAAGGTTTTTTAGGTATTCTATCGAAAATATTATGAAGTTCCATACGAAATATGTCTAAAATAATAACTTAGTATATACTAAACGATATGAACAAACTTTTTAACATGTACATAATCAACATGTAGCGATATAAGCCGAAGTTCACCATAATGGAAGTTTTATCGGACGGAAGCGATGTTGACTCATAAATGTATACAGATTTTTTTGGAAAAAACAACCTAATTCTTATTCTTAGAGAGTCTCTCCAACATACTGCCATGATAAAAGGGGCTAAGTTTTAAGTTTTATAAGATATTAACGCACCATTTAATCAGCTTCCGTCCAACAATAAAATACAGAAAAAATGGAAAACTGTAATTATCATACGTTTTGAAAGATGAAAGGGCAAAGGTCATTAACTATTTTCATCAAGGTGTAAATACAAAAGACATTATAGTTTTATACCAACAGGAAACCAGGAAAGGCTATAAACTGACTTATATCATTCAAAACTAAAACTTCCGTCCGACAAAAAGTGAATAAATCCAAGGGAACATCAAATACAACAGAAAAAATAGCTACTTCAAGTTGTAAATCTACTCAAAGAAACAATGACCGTGAAACCATTCGTGACATAAACCAGGGCATTGCATCCATTTTTCACCTTTGATATTGTATTCCTCCAGACACAAGGCACAGTGATTTTCGTCAGATAATTCTGATAATTCATGACGACAAATAACAAAAATGTAAACATTCGAATCGCGAATGTTTTAAAATTGCTGCATTGCAACTACAAAATCAAAACAAATAGAACGAAGACTAAAAACCAGGAAAGACACATGTTGCTTACTCACACGAGCATTTCATGCTACATTCGATGCAACTGTGTTGTGTCAATTTTTGCATTTGTTTGACACCAATGTTGTCTGATGTTGCACGGACATGCAGCAGTGTTAAATGACTACACAATAAAATGAACATGATCATTTTGTTATAACGTGCTGTAGTAATGTTGCAACTATTTTTATAATGTTGTATTGATTTGGCATATCAAAGCAACATTACTTAAAAAATTTTGAATTTTGGACGTTAAATTGAACGTCAAATCGAATGGTTAGCATGATGGTATCTATTATGAAAAGGCTTAACTTATTTCCGAAAATGAAATGTTTTAGAGACAATGTTGCAAGTAAATAACCACCCTCTCAAACGATTGCAACATTTTTGCAGGTGTTGCATCGAATGTTGCATGAAATGTTATGTTCGTTTGGCCAGCTTTTAAAGGGTGGTAGCTGTGGTAGTGGTGCGAAAACTATTTTTCGACAATAAATTGAATGATTATTTGTGATTGGAGAAAACATGCAAGTAGCGTTAGAAGTCTATTGAATTCTAAATTAAGTAAGTTGGTAAGAGATTAGTAGAAGGAAATAAGAACTTTATTTATGTTCCGGTGATCGCTGAAGGTGAAGAAATTTTTGTATCTATTTTTGTCGGACGGAATCATTCAAAATAAATCGCTATTCCCGACAATTGAAAAGCAAAATCAGGTATTTCAAGTGAAAATGATAATCTTTCTTACATACATCGATACTTTAGAAACATAAACATTTGGTAGTTATCATTCACTTTGCTACGAAGAACTTTTTCGATTCGACTTTGTTGTCGGACGGAAAAAACATAGAGAGCACTGTTTAAAACGCTTTTTTTTACTATAATTCTTTCCGGTAAAGGTTTTATACCTTTATTTTTCACTTAGTTGTTTCTAAGCTTTGAATCGCCATAAAACAATGCTTAAGCAGAACTTTTAACTCCTTAAAAGATCTATGAACTTAAATAGAAAAAATTCTGTCCGACAAAAAAAATTTACCAGCCATTAAGCAAAATGTCGATTTTTGAAAATTTCGAGACACAGTCATCAAAAGGTTATGTTTTTCTGAAAATATAAGGTATGAAGAACCGAAAAAATATAACAAAAACCTACTTTAACCAATTTTATTTTTTTGTGTCAGCGATACCTTTTTTATAACAGAGTCAATGGCCACTGTCGCTGCAAAGAGAAAACTGAGTACAAAATCAATCAAAGAAAAATACGCTGCATTAAAAGAAGTCGAAGGCGGATCATCAAAGTCTCAGGTTGCTATGAAATATGGTGTTCCATATGAAGACGCAAGCGAACAAAACAAAACGTATAAGACTTAAAGAAGGAACATTTGCAAAGTTGGATGAGCTTTTAAATGGCTCTTAACTGTAAAGAGTACCAGCGTCAATCCTGAAAACAAAAGCCAAAGAACTTGCGGGAAAGATCGATATGGAAGGATTTCAAGCGTCTGATGGTTGGCTTGATCGTTGGAAAAACAGGTACAATGTTTCTTTCAAGACGGTATCCGGTATCTATCAAGAAGGTATATAACTCTTGTTCGGCTGAAATGACCGCACCATGGAAAGAAACAACTCTCCCTACAATCAGTTCAAACTTGATGAAATTTATAATGCAGATGAATTTGGGTTATTTTTTCGTAATGCAGTCTAATAAGTCACTCAATCTTAGATGTGAGTCTTGCACAGGGGGGAGGGGGGGGGGAGACACGGTAGCAAGTGCAACGGGTGATGTTTGTCATTGGTAAATCAAAATCCCCTCGCTGCTTCAAAGGAGTTAAACACTTACCTTGCAGATACAGAAATCAAAATAAAAGTTGGATGGATAGCGTACTTTTTGAAGAGTGGATACAAGAAATGGATACAAAGTTTACAAAAGAGAAGAAGAAAGTAGCGCTTATCATAGATAACTGCACAGCACATCCGACAATCGATAATCTCAAATCCATCGAGCTTGTTTTCTTACCACCGAATACCACATCTAAACTCCAACCAATGAATCAGGGAGTTATACGCGTTGAAAGCTGAAGTTGAAAGCTTATTATAAGTCTTTAGCATTGCAAAGGCTCGTCGTAGGTATTGGTAAAGGAAAGGATCTTCCCCCAGCGGGCACAAGACGTCTTTGAGACGTCTCATTTTAATCGTAAAATGGTCGTTTGCTTTCCAGATCATTTTGCGACGTCGTAGGGACGTCTGAAACGAGACGTCGCAGTTGGGATCCTTTTACGACGTTTTTAGGACGTCTTTATACGGATTGAATAACGACCTTCGAAACAATTATAAACTTAAGATCATTTTGAGACGTCGTAGGGACGTCTGAAACGGGACGTCGCAGTTGGGATCCTTTTACGACGTTTTTAGGACGTCTTTATACGGATTGAATAACGACCTTCGAAACAATTATAAACTTAAGATCATTTTGGGACGTCGTAGGGACGTCTGAAACGGGACGTCGCATTTGGGATCCTTTAACGACGTTTTTGGGACGTCTTTATACAAATTGAATAACGACCTTCGAAAAAATTATAAACTTAAGATCATTTTGCGACGTCGTTGGGACGTCTGAAACGGGCTGTCGCAATTGGGATCCTGTTACGATCAGATAGCAACCTGACAAAAATTTTCAAATTTCATTCTGCAGTCATCAAACGGTATAAATCGAGTAACACTACCATGCTTATACAGAATTTACATTCGTATCGAATTCTGTTTATTGGTCGTGTGAAGGATGATTTTACGACGTTTTTGGGACGTTTCTGTGCAGATTCAATAACGATCTTCGAAACAATTATAAACTTTCAAAAGCAATCAGTCTGTATAGAATGATTTATTGTAAATGTTTTTAAACGTCTTGACAACAAGCAGCGGTGGCATAACGGTTACGAGTTCGGTTGGCACACCAGAGGTTCCAGGTTCGAGTCCGCGTGTGGCTTATTACAGTTTTTGAAAAAGTAAATTTCATAATCCTTCGACGTCGTTACGATGTCGTTGGCATGTCATCGAGACGTCTCAATGAAGATGTAATTGGGACGTCTTTTGAGATTCCCACTTCGCGACCATTTTGCGACGTCTTAGGGACGTCTTGAAAAGACGTCTTTACGACGTCTTTACGACGTCTTTGTGCCCGCTGGGCCTGTTTTTTCGATTTTAGACGCAATAAAAATGCTTATGCATGGCATAAAGTGAAAACCTCCACCGTCGTCAATTGTTTTTCAAAAGCAGGAATTTCGAAAGATCAACAGGCATCTGCCCAGTCGGATGATGATGACCCTTTTAGAGACCTTCAAAATCAGATCGAAAATCTTGGTAATTTTTACTCTCCACGTACAACAGTTGAAGATGTCATTTCTGCAAACCAAAACGTGATGAGTACAGAACCTTTACTATCAGATGAAGAGGTGATAGAAGAGGTGATGAATGCAGCGAATGGAGATGATGGTGATGAGGATGATGATGATGAGGATGTTCTGTTGGACCCAGTTTGCCCAAAATTTAGTGATATTCGAGAGGCATTGCAAGTGCTGCATGACTACATGCCCTTCAGTCTATGCGGTGAAGATATTCAACAAAAGCTCAATGCACTCTCAATTTCAATTGACAGAGACAATGAAACAGAGTGACATTAGAACTTTTTTTCAGTGATGTATAACTATGTACTGTATACCTTTCTTGTTAGAATAGAAAAGAAAAAAGAACTTTTAATAACTCGAACTATTTTCACTTATCGGCCAAAGTTCGAGTTATCGAATGCCCCGATAACTCGAACATTCGATAACTCGAACTATTTTTTTGGTCCCTTGGAGGTTCGAGTTATCGGGAGTGTACTGTATTATTTTTCACTTGTAGCATCTGTTCTTTGCGTTTTCTATGTTATGTTTTAGCCGAGTTGAAACAACTTTTTTTTCTTCATCACTGTGTTTTGTTCAAGTTTATCAGTTGCCTTATTCATGAACTAAGTGGATTATATCAAAGCCCACATCTAGATTTGCCGTAAAAAACAGCCCGCCATTATGGATTTAAATCTCTCTGCCGATCTGCTGCCGACAGAAAATATTTAAAACTTCGGCAATGTACTGAGTGGTCTGCATTCTAACAAGCATAATCTTTTAATGTCACCTCTGTAAGCACGAGTAGTAATTATTATCAAACTTGTTTTGTTTTCGAAGTTTGCATAACATTTGTTGAAAAACATACTTAAAACTTTACCCATCCGATCCAATCCCACCTAGATTATACGGAACAGTCAAGGCACACAAACCAAAAAAGAATTATCCAATGAGAACGGTTGTTCCTACCATTGGTACGCCCCAATATGGAACATCTGAATATCTCGTGAAAATCATACAACCAACACTTAACAAACATGAATACAGAGTGATCAATTCCACATCATTTGTTAATGAAGCAAACATGGATTATTGATTATTGGATTATTGATCCTGGTGAAGTTCAAGTCTCATTTGAACCTCACCCACAGTTCCAATAGACAAGGAAATTAATGTTATAGTGGACATACTTAACAAGGATTTAAATGACCTCAAAAGCGGAACAAAATTATCACTTGTTGACATACACCAACTCCTCGAACTTTGTCTTAACCTTTGCTGTTTTTTATACGAAAATCGAATTAGAGTTATTGTGACGGAAAGACAATCATTTTTGTAAATAGCTGGGTAAGCGAGGCCCGTATTTAAATCTGCAACTTATGATAATATAACAGAACACAAAAAGAAACGATAGTTCTCGCACGTGGTCCACCGAACGGATTAGTAAACAAAAAATTGTGAAGAAAAAACGTAGTGAAGTGAAAGTGCTCACAAGAAAAAATACATTTATATTTTGATATTTGTTTGGAATATTGTTGTTGGATTTTTGCTATGTAGTTGTGGTTGTTTTTTGGTTGTTGGAAGAAGTTTAGATAAAAATAATAAAGATAAAGAAAAAAAAAAAAACATCAAAAACTTAGAAAAACAAAATAAAAAATAATAAAAGTTAGAAAATGGCTGATGCTAAAAATAAAAAAAGACAGCGTGGAGGTTTGGTTACGTATATTAATAAAATCTTTGAAAATGACGTTCAAAGTTTAATGGAAGATGGAGATTTTGATGGAGACAAATTGTATATATTGGAGGCACAGAAGAATATGTTAGAAAAGAAATTTGATTTAATTGTTGGCTTAAACCAAGAAATAGCAAATGAAGTTGAAGATGATGGTGAATATGAGAAAGAACTACACCAAGGTATGGATATCGAATTAAAAATACAAACGCAGATACAAAAGTTAAAGGTTTTTTTAAAAAACAAACAGTCCAGTAGTCATAATTCCGAAAATTCGATCGATTTGACAAATTCGATTAGTTCACAAAATTTTAATTCTCAGAAAAGCGTAAAACTGCCTACTTATAAAATAAAACCGTTTGAAGGCAATCCCAGTGATTTTCAAACTTTCATGGAGTCATTTGAAGCGATTATTGACACTAACAAGAGTATGCCTAAGGCTGAATAATGAAAATTACACGAAAGCTTTAGATATGCTGAAGGACAGGTTTGGAAATCCTCAAATTCTTATTTCACATCATATGAACAAAATTTTGGAATGCGACTCTGTCAGATCAGAAAAAGATGTTAAAAACCTGAGAAAACTTTATGACACCATAGAAATCCAATTAAGAAATTTGGAAAGCTTAAAAATGAATTCGAATGAATATGGAGCTATGTTGCTTCCTGTGTTAATGAACAAATTACCCGATGAATTAAAATTGATTTTATCCAGAGAAAAAGATTGGACATTAAAAAATGTCTTAGAAAAATTGAAACTAGAAATTGAAGCCAGAGAAAAAGTTAAAGGCATTGCATGTGAGGAAGATTTAGAAAGTTCCTCGACATTTTTAGCACAAAATAACATTCCTCAGACGAAAAAACGTAACCTTCAAAAGGATGTGTCTCTTTGAATGAAAAGATGTCAACAGCCGATTATACAGGTATAGTTGACCAAAATGTTGTTAGTGATGATAATGTTAAAGCAAACGAAGATAAGTCAACACCCGACTTTACTGGCGTGATTGACATAGAAAGATTTAGTGATGTTAATAAATTGTTAAGGGTAACTGCATTAGTTGTCAACTTTGTTGAAAAACTAAAAGAAAAGGTTAGAAATAAAAAGAAAAAACAAAAAGAAAAAGAAGAAATAAAAATTAATAAAACTAATAAGAGGCAAACGGCCGAAGAACAAGATGGTAACCAATGGCATCAATTACTGGAGGCAAACGATTTGAACAACGCTTTGAATTTATGGATCTTAAACGAACAGAAAGAAATGACTGTAAAGAGAGCAAATGAGTTAGATTTGTTTAAAAAAGACAGTATATGGCGATTACGTGGTCGTATGGATAACGCACCGATACCGTACGATACCAAACATCCGATTTGGCTACCAAGAAACAGTTATTTGACGAAACGTTTGGTATGGAATTCACATGAAAAGGTAATGCACAATGGAGTTTTAGATACACTTGCTGAGTTTAAAACAAGATTTTACACTGAAAGACCGCGTCAGAAGATAAAACATTTATTACGAACTTGTAGAACGTGTACGAAACTAGAAGGTAAAGCTTATTCCTATCCAAAATATTCAAACCTACCCGACTTTAGGTTTGTAGAATCACCTTTCAATTCAATTGGTATAGACTATGCAGGTCCATTCCTTGTTCAAAATGCTTATGGAGACTCTAATGAAAATTACAAATGTTGGATCGCTCTTATTACATGTATGTCGTGTCGAGCAATACACCTGGACATAGCAAAGAACTATGATAGCGAAGCGTGTTGTGATGTATTGAAAAGATTTGTTAGTAGATATGGGTTTCCAGAACTAGTAGTGTCTGACAATGGAACGTCTTTTAAAGGACCTGAAGTACAGCAATTTGCGGCTAACAACGGTATAACATGGAAATTTAACTTACAGAAAGCTCCCTGGCAAGGGGGAGTGTTTGAAAGGTTGATTAAATCGGTGAAGAGGTGCTTAAATAAAGTGATGAACAAAAGACTGAAATATGACGAAATGTTAACTTTAATTAAAGAAGTAGAATTGATAATTAATAACCGTCCATTAACCTTTTGTTATGATGATGAAGTTGTGTTAACGCCGAACAATTTGATTTACGGTAAACGAATCAATCGTAACGTTGTAAAGAATGAATTGAGAGAAAGCGAAACTGAAATCAACGTTCAAGTGCAAACCGTTGATCGTATGATAGATCATTTCTGGAAGAGATGGTCTCGTGAATATTTGTTAGAGATACGAGACATTCGACGAAAGTCGATGAAAAAAGGCGTAGACGACGAAATAAACATTGGAGACATTGTATTGATAGAAGATGATAAACTGAAAAGATCTCAGTGGAGAACTGGACGAATAGACGAAATTATGATTAGTAAAGACGGTCAAATACGTGGAGTTGGTTTAACAACAACGACAAAGGATGGGACGGGTCGATTAAAACGACCATTAAATAAACTGTACCCGTTCGTTCAAACACATAACGGTGAACTTGAACCAGCGATCAAATTTATTTCTGATAAAGACATTCCCGTAGGGGGAGTGTGACGGAAAGACAATCATTTTTGTAAATAGCTGGGTAAGCGAGGCCCGTATTTAAATCTGCAACTTATGATAATATAACAGAACACAAAAAGAAACGATAGTTCTCGCACAGTTATCGATAATGCTGGCCTGATTGGATTATCAGTAATGGTAGTAATTGCAAAAGCATACTTACAACACTTAGAATTAAAAACCATAGAAGAACCCCTTACATTTGGTATCTCACCATAATCTTACAAAAGATATGTTGATGACACACATTCTCGATTTCACAATAAAGATGAATCTAAACAGTTTTTAAAGATTTTGAATAAGCAAGATGAAGCTATACTGTTTACTATCGAATTTGAATCACATGAAAAAACACTCACATCCCTTGACGTTAAAATCATGAATAAGAAACAAGGGAAATATGAATTCGATATACATCGGAAGAACGCAATAACTAATGTCCAAATTAAACCAAATTCTAACGTTGACCCCCGCATGGTAAAAAGTATCTTTAAAGGATTTCTAGTAAGAATTTGCTCGGAAAAGTACTTGAAAGATGAAATAAAATTTCTTATTAACATGTTTGTTGAAAATGGAGAGATAGGAAAGTGCGGATGTTAGGGCAAAACTATGACGTCATCAGAAATCATATGATTTCGGGAATTTCCCTACTATAGCTAATATCATATAAGATCTTTGTTTTCATAACTCGTATCGCGTTATGAAACGTGTTATATTTGATTACATAACAAAATTCTCAAATAACAGTTTTTATTATTATAACCACAAATTACTCATAAATGTAAACAATATCATAAAAATGTAGTAAAAAGCAGTTTGTAGAAGTTTCATTTTTATAACATAAATAAGCTAACAATACATATAACACACACACACACACACACACACACACACACACACACACAGATCATCGATGCAGTCAAAAAGATCTTCAAAGTCAATAGGTATCATGTATATTTCGTTTATCTTGTTTTTATTTTGTTTGTTTTTTTTTACCTCTTACCTCTTATATATGTTTATAATGTCCTCTGGCTAATGTTGTAATTCCATCATCTAAAATTATTCGTTTATCATCATCCGCATTAAGAGCCAATTTATTTTGATTTATTGTATATACATCATGTTTAATCGATCTAATAATCATTTGTTCTCTGTAGACATTCTTATTTTTGAATAAACACTCTTTGTAGTCATCAAACCCAATCGTCTTTTTAACAACACATTTCTTTACACCTTTGCATCTCTTACCTTCTTTTTCATCGATTTGCTTATACGCATAAGTCTTTGCTCTCAACGCTATAAACGCCATCATGATTTTTCCTCCCAACTCATCCTTCATTAATTTAAGAACTTTCTTATTCTTTCCAATTGGTAAAGGTCTTCCATCTTCAACACTATATCCACTCGTATCAAATCTCTTTTCTACATCATCAGCGATATCCTTATAAAAGTCATCAGTTCTAATATGATAGACTAACGAATCCGTATCCATATATAATAATTTAAGATTATCTCCATATTTCGGCTTCATATAGTCATAATGAAACTCGTACATTACTATCTTACTCAAATCTAAGATAGCTGGTCCCATATAAATCGGTTTATTTAAAACAACCTTTATCTTACCCATCTCTACTCCCATTAACGATTCACTAAAATAAGTGGCCGACTTGAAGTTTGGTTTCATAACTAATTTTTCATATTGCTGTTTACGCGTAACCAACTTTATATCTTTGTGTTTTCTAATATTTTCCATTGTCTTTCCAAAAACTGAACAATTCATCAACTTGAAAAAATCTTTCTCGAACTCGTTTTTGGCTCGTGTTCTTAGTTGTGTATTAAAATCAATGTATGGTTTCATCCAAGCGATTTGATCAAATTCTACTACTCTATGAACCTTTTCTAGAATCAATCCGTGTTTCAAAGCCTGATCAAGAGCTCTAATATGTGTAATATAATTCTTCTTATCTGATAAACATGGAACAAGTTTTTCTACTTTATTAATCTTTTTCCTTTCAGCCATAAATGGAAGATCATTATGCGAGTCATGAAGTTCTATAGGATATTTAACATCAACCTCTAATATATAACCCTTGTCACCATTTTCTTCAACCAACTCACTAATCCTTTCAGATGTAAATTTATTAGGATCACCCCACTTGAAATTACCTATCGGAAGCTTTTGTGTCATCGCCCAACCATAAAGATTGTTCGCATCCAAATATTGAAGATGACTACTCTCTTTAGCAGGATCATATCGATCTCCCATATACTTATTATTTGCTTCAGCATATCTCTGAACAGCTTGAACAAGACCTCCTCTAATTCCCTGCTCCATAAATATAAACATATCTAGATCGCTCAACAATTCTAACTCTATCCCCGTTTGTTTCAAACACGCCTGCCATGATAAACCAGGAGCAGTGTAAAAATGTGCAGGATCTAATTGATAATTCTCTAGACAAGTCTCTCTAAAAGTCTCAAACACATCTGTTAGTAATAACACATCAGTTAATAAGTAAAGGTCATGATATTTTCCAAGCGTTTTCTCTTTCATCATATTCCATACCTTTTGAGCGTGTTCATAGTCTTTCTTGTTTATTTCAGCTAAATTTAACTTACTATAAAAGGCCTCTTTTGGTGGTAGTTTCGCTTCATTAAATCTTTCGAAAGAATCCATATATTCATATGGGTATACTCCTTTTCTTCTCATCAGATTAAAAGTATCATCACCCTTGAAGTATTTTCGAAGGTTCTTACACTGTTCATCACTCAAATTCTTTGATAGATTATCCAAACTACTCATCATAAATCTAGCGGAATCGATGAATCTCAACTGTATCTTTTTGTCTTTAGTTTTTCCATCTTTGTCAATGTATTCACCAACCTTTACGTCTAGACTAAATGAAATATACTTCTCTTTGTTTTCAGCTATCGCTCTCAATGTTTCATGTCCATATTGTCTCGCGAGTTCTTTGATAAATAGATGAGCATCATAACCGCTCAGATTGTGGAAAGCTATAGGAATATATGACGGTATCTTGAATCTAAGGTTACATTTCTTATGAGCAGCTCCTCTATATTTCCCCGTGTAGTGACAATGATCTCTTACCCTAAGGTTTTCATCACCATCAAATTCTTTCATACATATATGACACTTGTCTACATTTGAAAAACTCTTCCACTCTTGTTTTGTTAGAGGTTCCATCTCTTTTTCAGGAAACATGTTATATAATCTTTTCACCTCTTCTACCACATGATTAACAAATACCTCAACACAATCTTCACCTCGATACAGTTTTAGAGGATTCGATACTTTACCATACGCAAATTTAGAATAACAACAAAAACCTGATGGTACGTGAGTGGTTACTTTTTCGATAAAAGATTCATTTTGTTCTTTCTTATTCGTATCTTCACACCTTACGAGAACAGACTCGAAATCTGCATACATCATAAAAGGTACCTTGAATTGATATTGTCCATCATGAAATTTAACTTTACTACCCTCTTCAGGCATTTCAATCATAGCCACATCATTATTTATACAATATTTAAAGTGTTCATCTCTAACTCGCTCGCTTGAAAAACCATAGAGACAATTCAAGCAATAATGTTCTTTATTTTTATGCTTCGAGTTGACCTTACTCAAGACACCGCTCAAGTTCTTTACAGCGATATAATGTCTTTTCTCTTCTTCACATAGTAAAAACAAAATAGCTGTCTCCTCACGATCAAAATACTTCGATTTACGGCACACATAGATACCATCTATATCGTCTTTTGTTAAAACATGCACAGCGATATCAGGGTTCCTCCTCTCAAACAAATCTATTTTATTTAGCGACATTGGAAACGATAAATCGTCCCAATTATAGTTATCATGCTTTTTGAGGTTTGAGATTCGTTCAGGATTATATTTAATCTGTTCATGGTTAAGTGCAGCGATAATAGCCCATCTAAAACACTCTTCATCATCTTTATTTTTAGGATTGATCACTGATTCGTTACCACTGAAATTCTTAGGTAAAGGTAAGTAAGAAGCTGCCTCTCGTTAATTTTAGCTTATGAAAGTCAATATCAATATTCAAAATCCTTTCAATAACAAAACCAGAGTTAGGTAGCTTTGGGTTTTCAATCTGCGTCTTCATATGAGCAAACATCTCATCAAGCGTTTGATTCAAGTCACTTTCTTGAAAAACTTCCGTCATTTTAGAATTGAACGCTTTATCAACATAGATTGTAGCTTCAGGATCGGATAGATCTTCTTTTCTCCACCTAATCCAGGTTGTTGTTTGTATCTTTGTTGAATTTAGATCATTAAGTACTTTCAATATCGAGTCAATTAATATTGGTTTAACCTTTTCAAAAAAAGCATCGACATTATCCCTCTCTCGTGAGGTGTTCGTTTCTCTCACACCACTAATCCTATATCTCCTATATGCATTATCAAACGCTGTTTCAACAGGAACAAACGCTTTTTTCATCCTCTCGCTGATTGATAACCTCATCTTCATCATTCTTTCTCTTATAGAGATTGAGAATCTTCTTCTTCATCTCTCTGAAAGCGCTACTCACTTTCTCACGAATAGGTTTAGGTGTGTGATTTACTAACCACTCCTTCAACTCATCCAACTTACTTTTCACCTGAGGTCTATTTTTTGCCATTTCTTGCTGTTCAAACAAATCCATATCTTGTTGGGTAGGAATAATTGGAACAGGTCTTGGTAGGTGGAACAGGTCGGTTAAACCTAGTAGGTCTTGGTGGTGGAACAGGGTCTGTTAAACCTAGTAGGTCTTGGTAGGTGGAACAGGTCGGACAGGTGGGTTTGCTAATAATTCGATCAACTCAGCTTTTCTGAGTTTTGAGTAGCCATGTAGACCGCGTTCTCTCGCGATAGCTTTTAATTGAACAACAGTATTTTCGTGAAGTCATATTGTAATATACAAATGTGATTAGCTTTCTTTAAGATGGTTTAAGATGGTAAAAATTTCCAATTTTTCAGACCATCTAGTTAACATTTGTTACTCGATTTAAGTAACAAAAAAAAAACACCCTTTACGAGGTTGAACGAGCCAATCTTTTTTGTTTGCGAACCATCTTTTTCTGCTCTTTATTATGCTCTCGATATCTGAGATATTTTTCTTCGTTGTTTTTTATCCAGTTTGAATAGCGTGTATAAAATAATTGTTTCATTTCAGGATCGAGAGTATAAGATGGATCCTTATCATTTTTTTCAAGTACCTCAAGTATTTTAGCTTTGTTCATTTGGTTAACATATTTTATTTTTCGTGACGCACATAATGCTCGTAACGCACTAAAACCCATTGATCGGTAATCTGATTCTGTTTTAGTCAGTCATGTTTATTCTTTATATAAAGATAATAAAAACTTTTAAGCCACTTTGATGTCATTTTAACAAAATGAGCTAAAATAAAACGTTGTTTATAAATAAAAAATGTCAGACACTAAACTTCAAGAGATTTATTATCAACCTCAAAACTTATGGAAAGGACAAAAGGCTGTTCGCAATCTAAGAGGATTTGGTTTCAAACCTGAAGGTAATTAAGAAGTGGCTATCAAAACAAGCTTTGTGGCAAGTACATTTACCAGCACCGAGACATGTTGAACGTTCCACATTATGAGGTAACTAAACCGAATGAGATTCATCAATTTGATATATTGTATATGCCTAGTGATATGCTATATGGTAATAAATACAAGTACATCTTATCCGGTATCGATGTTGCTTCACGTTACAAAGTAGCCCGACCTTTGAAGACTAAGAAAGCCAAAGAGGTTGCCGCTATGATTGAAGACATCTACAAGGTTGGACCCTTAAACTATCCAAAAGTATTTCAATGTGATAACGGTTCAGAATTCAAAGCCGATGTGACAAAGCTGTTGGAGAAGAATAATGTTGAAATTAAAAGAGCAACTACTAAATATAAGCATACCCATACAGCTTTTGTTGAAGCATTGAACAAGATACTTGCTGAAAATTTATTCAAAATACAAGATGCTCAAGAACTGAACGATTCGGAAAAGGTATCATCTACGTGGGTCAAATATTTGTATAAACTTGTGGGATAGATTGAACGATACAAGACTCAGATGATCGGTATGAAACCGAAAGATGCCATCAAATTGAAAGAGGTGCCTCTCGCTAAACGAGAGAGCTATCCACCTGAAGTACAGCTACCTCAAGATGGTTTGTATAGATATCTATTGCAACCGGGTGAAGAGCACAACGATCATCGAAAAAGAGCAACAGATAGGATATGGTCAAAGAGGACATATAGATTGAGTGAGGTAATAGAGCAACCTGGTAACCGTGTAATGTATTACCTTCAAGATGGACCTGATCGAGCTTTTGTGAAAGAAGAGCTGATATTAATACCTGAAGATACAGAGCTACCTCCTGATTATGTGCAAGGTTGGTGAATCATACATCTCATACAAAAAGTATCTTTACTAGAAACAAGTAAAGATGAGTCGACGAGATTTTATCTAGCGCCATATAACGTCATAATCAAAGAATTGTCTTTCTGAATTCTTTTGAGATTGTTTGAGACCTTTCGGTCTGACAAAGGCCTCTCTAGAGCTCCAACCATAATCATTTAATTCAATGAAAAGTCTTTCAGGCAACCACACCTTATATACATTTCCTGCTCCATCTTTCAACTCTGCATACATAGCTTTTGTAGAAAAAAATTTAACATGATAAATCACGTTTTCAGGTAGCTCTCGCCACTTTATGATCTCTGCCATTTGTTCCTTGTTTTGCTTTTTGATTGTTTGTTCAAATGTATCAACTGTTGGGAATTCCATTGTCTATATACTTGTGATCATATTTCTTTATATCACTTTTTCAAATTGAGGAACACATAACCACACATCCTAGTAACCATTTTCGTTTATTGACTTTTTCAAGTTTTGCAGTTCTACCATCAAACTTTTTTGAAATTGATTTTGAGTTTCAGTCTCCATCTTTCTATCTGTAGAACTGAGTCCTTCTAAAGCTTTGTAATATGTTCCCTGCAAAACCTGGAATTCTTTGTAATTGATCCTTCCATCAGTCAGCGCCTGTGAGATACTTGTTTCGAAGACAGAAATTGAGGATGTAACAATATCATATAATTTTATCACTTTTTCTACTTTCTTTTGATATCTTTTGATGACAGCTGTGGTAAGTCCGGTACAGATAGAGCCGGCTAGGGCTACACCACCTAATCCTGCAGAAATAGGCATTCCAATAATAGTAGCCCCTGTTGCAATTGAACCGATGCCGGAGCCGATGGTTATAGCGCTTGAGCTAGCATTTAGTAGCATCGATCGTTCTATCGCCTTGTTGTATCTCTTGAGCTTGATGCTAAACTTGTTCTTAAGTTTTATCAACTCTTCAAACTCAGAATTTATTACGCTTGCGTTAAACTTTTCCTGCTCATTCAAATCCTGAGGAGCAGTGGGTAGTTTTGGATAAATTTTAAAATTCATATTTAGAGGTTTGTTATAACATAATTAATAATAAATTATCCTCTAAATAAATAAATAAAATGGCAGACATTGACATAGATCCTTTTGGAGAACATGGTATGACGACAGATGAAACAACCGATGAGACGTTTCCTCTCATACCGACCGGTGACCGTACGGGTGCACAGATACATACATCAGGTGAACGAGAAACATCATTTGGAGGTCACAGTCTGAATACTAGAGTTTTGAAAGAACTAGTTGAAGGGCTGTATGATAGATTATCCGAAAAATTCCAGCCAAAACCTGAGACGTTATATACCGATCAGTTTGAAATTAGAGATGGTGAATTATACTACAAAGACAGTAGCAAACCATTGACAAACAATGGAAGACTAAGGGCTACCGGTGCTATAGCTGACATATTGGGTAAGAACAGATTACGTAGTTTAGGGTATGATATACCTAAGAGCAAATTTTCAGCACGACAAGCAGTTGCACTTAACAAAATACAAGAAGAGCTTCCCTCGACATCTAAAATCACAAAATCGAGTGATGTAGAGCTTGAGGAAATTACGGGGAACATTGCAAATAGTACGGAAGATCTAATCTCATTAATAAGACAACAATCGGTCGATCATGAAATGACTCAGACCGGTGATCTATTTGAATATCCTGTGCGAGAGTTGTTAGGATTGGATAAGGCGTTGAGAAACATACGAGGAGGTCTTCAGGAAGAGGTTGCGAAAAAGGTTCGAATAGAACAGCATATCGATCGAGAGAAAAACAAGTTGGAAGAGATGGAAAACGATGCAACATACACAGATGAACAACGAAAAGAGGTTGAAGAGAGAGTGGAGGGATTACATGAAGAGTTGAAAGCTAGGAAAGAGAACATTGATATTCTCAAAGGTAAATTAAACAGTCAAGTTACGAGCATCAAAGAAACCATTGCTAAAGTCCTCGACAAAGATACCACATTAGGTGAAAGGATACGAACACTATTCCGTGAACAAGGTATCACAATCGTTAGCATTCTGACAGCGTTTGGTATGACTATCGGTGTCCTTGTGGAAGCTTTGTTACCATCTGGAGGGTCAGCAGCTGGAAGCTCTTCACAAAATCCTGACAAAGGTGGTGATAAAAAGGACGGTGGAAAGGAATGGATAAAAAATAAACTAAAAGCGTTAGCATCACTTCTAGGTAGATTGGCGTCTAAAGCGGCAGAGGCTTTACCGGGAATAATTGGGTCTATCGTATCGTGGATACTCACTAGAGCTAAGGAAGTTGTAGGTTGGTTAAGTCAAAATTTATGGGCTCTGATTGTAGGGTTGATCTATACATACCTTGTCACTAGACGATAACCATCTGAGTGTATATATATGTTACACGTATCGTGTAACATAATTTTTGTACTCAAATTGAATATACATTTTATCTTTCAAAATACCACACAATTCCACCAATACCGAGCATACTCAGAGCTATAAAAGCCAATTCCCTTTCATGTTGATCATGACTCGGTGTATAAAAGTCGCTCAATACAGGCTCTCGTGGTAGCGGTTCAAGATGATTACTAAACACCCTATTGTACTCTCTCATTGCATCATTTAGTTCTACGAATTTTGAATCAGCCTTCTTTTCGAGCATGAGCTGCTTATTGATAAAATCGATTCTTTCCTGTCGTTTTTGCTGCCATTCAATCTGTGCTTTTTGTAATTTTTCTATGGCCAAATCATGACGTTTTCTTTCCCTATCGATTCTGTCTTTAGATAAACTTGAAAACAGATAGCTTGATCCTGTGAAAGCCAAAGCGTTAGCCAAAGCTCCACCCAACATCATTGCGATAGAAGCCATATTTAGATATTGATATTTTCAGGCAAAATCTTTTGTTTCATTAAGTAGTCCTTTGTCACTTCACTAGCGGCGATAATTGCAACTAGTTTTCCCGTATCTTCCAAGTCGAACTTTTGAATAGAGGGAGGTGTCATTTTTAACACCTTTTTTCCTAGCATAGAGTAGCCGATAGCGAAAACGCAGACGACTGATGCATGATATAAATCGTTGACGATACTTTTCTTGTCCATGTTTGTTATATATACATTTTTTTTCTTTTTATTCCATTTCATGTTTATTGATTTTCACTGGTATTTTAGATTTTTGTGGAAGGGGGGTGGATGGTGACCCACGGGGTAATATTTGCTCTTTCTTTTTATACATAAAATAAGCAAATCCACCAACTAAACCGAGAGCTATTATTCCACCTACACCATAGGTGTAGTTCATAGGTTGTTCATTTGGTTTGGTGAGAGAGTCATCGAGCTTATTCATTTCTTTTTGAGGTGACACTTGTTTTAATTGTTCTCGTTTTTTACGGTTGTATTCCGCCAACTTCTTACCCGCTTCAACCTTTTTTGGGTTCTTCGTTGTCACTTGAATGGGAGTCTGTTCTTCTGAAATTTTTATTATCTGCTGTATTTATATTATCATCGGATTTATTTAAATTCCTTTCATTGATATAATGCCTCCCGGTAATAAGTCCAACACTGAGTGGTGCTAATAATGAGCCGAATTTATAATATAAGTCACATGTAAATCTTTGAAGGGCAGAGTTTAAGAAGGGGTCATTTTCCAGGTCATTGCTCAGCGCTTCTTGATTGTTTATTCCTAACGTTGCACAAGCCCCCATGGAATAAATACGTATCAGTGATTTCCCCAAGGATTTTACCATTTGACCTGATAGTTTAGCCTCGTAGATACTAAAAAGTTTTTCTACCTCTTCATCTTTGAGTTTGTTAATCTGTTCTTCCGTGTACATTTTCCCTAAGTATAGCTTGCTATTTCCAGTTAAGACACACTCGAGTAATTTTTGTCTTTTACCATCTGAAGGTGGAAATTCACCCGGAACATCATAACTCTGGTTGATTAAATTATCGATCGCTGTTTCCGCCATTTTTATTAGAGAGAGGTATTTTTTTAACACAAAATAAAAGTAAAATAGCGAGATCAGCAGTATGCTTAATAACATGAAGTTGACATATTCTATCATTTTGTTGTGTTTGTTATAATTTTCTTATACTCTCTTATAATTTTGTTGAAATTTGTTGTATAAGAGTTTGCTATCTTCTTATAAGTTTGTTGAAATTTGTTGTATAAGAGTTTGCTATCTTCTTATAAGTTTGTTGAAATTTGTTGTATAAGAGTTTGCTATCTTCTTATAAGTTTGTTGAAATTTGTTGTATAAGAGTTTGCTGTCTTCTTATAATTTTGTTGAAATTTGTTGTATAAGAGTTTGCTATCTTCTTATAATTTTGTTGACAAAATAATTATAAGAGGATGACGATGTTTAATAATATATTCTAACATTGTTAAATAAATAAACATTGTTTACAAGATCTTTGTTTTCATAACGCGATACGAGTTACGAAACGTGTTATTTTGATTACATAACACATAAGTAGTTTCTATTATTATAACTACAAATTACTCATAAATGTAAACAATTAAATAAAAATGTAGTAAAAAGCAGTTTGTAGAAGTTTCATTTTTATAACATAAATAAGCTAACAATACATATGACATACAGGTCAGCGTAGTCTAGTGGATAAGAACGATAACTTGTAACAACAAGGTCGTGTGTTCGAACCCCACTCGGTCTCTCATGTCCTGGTTGAAAAACTTGCATGAGTGCGCACTTCCCCGCAGTTGTGTTGAATATATCGCGGAATGGTTAGCATTGTGTCTGGGTGATTTATCACTGTCAGGTTTCTCTGGTCCATAGAGACATTCAGGTTACCGTCATTTCGATCGAAATTCAACAAACGCCAGGGCTTAGAAGTGTTAGCATGAACCTAAACTACTATGACATGTGGCTGTCGGGATATAAACGTTAGGGCTTAGAAGTGTTAGCATGAACCTAAACTACTATGACATGTGGCTGTCGGGATATAAACGTTAGGGCTTAGAAGTGTTAGCATGAACCTAAACTACTATGACATGTGGCTGTCGGGATATAAACGCCAAGGCTTGAAGGTGTTAGGATGAAGCTAAACTACTATCACATGTGGCTGTCGGTACAAAAACCTAAGGGTTCTCTAAAATAGAGTTTTGTTTTCAATAATAATAATAATACCATATACTAAACATCGTGGTAATCGCTAAAACCAAAGCTATTTTCTCTTCTTCATGAGATGGGAGTGAATCTGTTTGACTCACTACTCTTTTGTGAACTTCTTTTTGAGAGCTAGTCACTTTGGGTAAAATATGATGCTCTTGCATAACATTAATCATTTTGTTTCTTCCGAGGATCAAGTTGTCATTAGATATGAGAATTTTATTATTATAACCAGACACTCCCGACTTGATGTTTAGATTCATGTCACTAGGTAACATGTAAATACCTTGTCCAACAGAATAATCAACTTTGCTTGAAGCGTAATTTAAAGTATCTTGATAACGTTTAATGTCATCTTGAATATCAACTCTGCGGTTAACAATGTCTTCAAAGTTATTCATAAAAACTCTTTGAGCTGTCAAAGCACTTGAATTATTACCTAAAATAGAAGAACGAGCTGAGGCTTGCGAACTAAGAAGAAGATAAGCATATGCTCTAACACTCTCTGAAATTTTTACAAGACCTGTTTTTGTAAAGCCTTTAGATTTTTCTATAATCCATCGTGTCATGGAGTCGTCTGTGAAATAACTCACACCTGGCGTTGGATAGTCTCTACGTCTTTTTTGATACGAGCTATAAAAATATTGCCCTTTGTATTTTTTAGGATCAGAATCGACACCATATTCACTACAGATTTTTAAAAACTCTTCTTTGTTATAAGGATTATCGTATTGGTTGAAACTATCTTCAAAAGGTAGAGGTGTCTGCAGACGCTTAATGATTCGTCTAATATGATAATAGACATGAAAACGATATACTGCTCTAATCATAGGAGTAGAGCGACCTTCTTTCAGGTGTTCAGAACTGACCCCACAAGCACTTGAAGCACACCAAGTGACAAAATTGAGTTGGGTTTGCCATAATTTAAATGGTTGTTCCTGCCAAATTTTCATACGTTGATCATTTTCATCCATTTCGTAATTAGTAAATATATTTGGAAAAGTTGCGGGGAAAGAACCGCTCTCAGAGACGATAATTGTTTGTTTGTATAAATCTTTAGCATTCAATATCTGAAGGTATTGCCCTCCATTTGGTTTATAAAGCGCGTTGGGAACATATTTAAAAATATTCTCCATTATTATTTAATAATATTATCTTCTATTTAATACAAGAAAATGTATATCACAGCAAATCTCGCAAAAGGAGAAAATACCATATATCTATCTTACCCCATTCAAAACTTGGATGGCTCAAAAGAAATTGCATTGGTTGATATGTTTGCAGACAATGTTACGTATGAAATAACCACAGACCTAACAGTGAAACTGTCTGCTGATGGGAAAGCTAAAAAGTTGGTACCTAAAGGAACATTCACGAGCAGGGAATTGAATGCCTTTTTAGCAGGTGCCTTTTTAGAAGGTGAGGTAAGTTTTAAATCATTAGTCAAAGACCCTCATATAATCAGAACAAATAAGCTCGCTAAAATAACCAAAATGAATTTACATCTCTCTGAACTCGACAACACTCAAAATCTTGAGAATGGAAAGCTAAGTGATATTTTACTAAGCTATCACCTGGTTGAATATAATGACTTCACACATGTTCAGCCTAAAAACCCTCAATACAAAAAATTAAAAAATGGTGTATTTGAGTCTCTCACGTTGAAACTCACAGATCAGCATGACAATATACTAAAAGAAGACCTAGGAAGAACCGTTGTTTTGCACATCCGCTAAACCGAGATAAAAAGTAATAATTAATTATATATATCATAATTAATAATGGAGTATGGAAAGAGGTTAAATCCAGAACGTTCACTTAGAACTGCCCGCGGTGTAAAAGGTTCTCGTCAAAAAGTAATTGTCACACACAATCCGAGTGAGATCGATCAAAATCAGTTATTATTGGTTAGGTTTCCAAATTTAGGAAATGATGATGTTATTATCCCAGGAACAGCTAATCTAAGTTTTGATATTGAACTCGAGTCGAAAGCTGACTCAAAAAGAACATTGGTCAGTAACATTGGGAGAGCTATTGTTAAAAAGTTGGCTGTCAAGTTCGAAGGTAACGAGATATTGAGCATCGATGACTTTGATCTTTTCGGGTGTTACAGAGATTTATGGTTAACCAAGTTTGAAAAGAGAAACGCGATAAGACAGGGTATCATCATCGACGATGGGTGTACAGAGAATTGTATGAAATTGAGAATCGGTGCTTCAGATAAAGACACCTCTGATGTAGAAGACAAGGCCATTGCTGACACCTATAAAAACAAGTTTGTCATTCCACTCGACTTTGAGATGCTAGATAGTACTATCCCATATTATCAAGCAGGTTTAGGTAATAGGTTATGCTACGAGATCACATTTAACGACTATAACCGAGTTATCTATTCTGACCCTCCAGATACTGCCGCAGGTCAAAAACGTAACCCAGATGGTAAATACAAAATATCCAACATCTCACTTGAATATGAGCTTGTGACACAACCCACGTTGGCTAGACAAATCGCTTCTGAATACGAAAACATGGCTTTGCTCTATGATAGGGTTTTGCGACACAGACAAATTAGAGTAAACAAGTCAGACACAACATGGAATTGGTCATTCAACACACCTGCCAAATCTTTGAAGGGTATTTTAGTTCTATTTGAAGAAGAAAAATCCTACAAACGAGAAACTTGTAAATTCTATAATCCAAAGATCGAAAAGGTATCTGTCATCGTCGAGGGTAAGCCTAACCAACTTTTTGCTCAAGGGATGCAGCCGTTTGAACAATACAATGAGATTTGCAAGTATTTTGCTGAAGGAAAACCAAAAGATAATAGCGTCGGCGAAAACCGAAAGCGCTTGGGATTACACGATGTAAAAGTCTCTGATTACTTGACAAACAAGTATGCTCTATGGTTAGATTTCAGAACAATTGATGAGAATGCTTTGCATGGGACCGGTCGAAGGATTGAAAATGCAAGTGAAGGCATCACTTTACAGATTGAAAAGACCGCTGAAAACTGCAGGAAACTTAAACGCATATATATATCTAATAATGGATGCTCAATTAAACATACAAAACGGTCAATTTATGTCTACATTATATTAGTAAAATGAACACACTTTACATGAAAGAACCTCACACAGCATTATTCAA